>JAXCLQ010061998.1:0-16060 GCA_035584115.1 Cedrela odorata | reverse complement strand
GTAAGGATGATCGAGTACGCAAGCGAGGATGTAGGCGTATTCGTAGTTTTATTTTGATATGTGTAATTTGTAAATCAACTAAGCAATGTCTATAGACTTGTAGGATAGTACGTTAGAATATGTTTGTACTACAAAGAATTGTATTAGACGTACATTTGTATGTATATAAAAAGGAAAAAAAAAAATTTGTGGACTAGAAATGTTTAAGTTTGTGAAATAAAATAGTAGCATTGTATATAGTATATGTGTTTATGTATTTACAGATAGTAAGAAACAGGTGTGACAAGAAGAGCTCTAAGTAAGAGTAACCACTGCTAAATCGTCTCAGTCTGAGGCCAATAGGATGGTCAATGCCCTAAAATCCGAGCTACTTACCTTGAGAAAGGAAGAACAGAAGTACCTCTAAGATTTCAATAAGGCGTGTGAAGAGCTTCGGAGATGCTTGGGTGTAGAGAAGTAGAGGTACTTACTTTAAGCTAGGATAGTCGAGGAAGATGAAAAAGATATGGGGGTTCGGCTTCCCGAATAGGTCAATGATAGCATTAACTTGACTTGTGAGATGCTACAAGGCCGATACCCGGACTTGAACCTGAATTGGCTATACAAGTCCTTAAAGAGTCAAGCTCTGCACCAAAGTGGGGAGTATTCAAATGGGATGCTTCCTGAAGGAGAGTGACATCCCAATGTCCCCTCACGCGGTCTGCCATTATTTCTTCTGCAGAGTCGCCTCTTGCAGTTGTAGCTGATCCAGTGGAGTTCTCTTTTATCGATGAGGTAGAGGCTGTTCCCCTTCCTGTAGAAGCCGTTGATCCTAAAGCCCCTCCTACTGAGCCAGCGGGTCCTTAAGCCACCTCTCTAGCCAACCCAACCATTGAAGATGTAGTTTAGTTACTTTTTAGTTTAGATTTTTTTTTCTTTTTTGTAATGGGCTTTGTAAATTAACTGATCTTTCAATGGGTTTCTCTAGGTTTACTTTACTATTTCTGTGCTCTACTTTCCTTTTTCCAATAATCGACTCTATTTACAGCCTTCGATTGTTCTCTGAACTTGTAACATTTATTAATCTTGACTTAATCTTTTAGACTTAACAAATTGATATCTTAACTTCAAATAATTTGAAACTGACCGTCTTTCATGTATTTTGAACTCGTTCTATCACACTTAATAGAATTTATGATGCTTTTGTCTTTGGGTGCTCGTGGGTTCTGACCTACTCTAGGATTTGTTCGAGCTATAGCTGCGAGTTTGATCGTCTAGAAACCCTGAATGGCTTGGAATGGGGATGTAGAACAGACGTCCATGAATCACGTTAACCATTTGTGAGCTTTGGGAAGAGATGATTCCGGGGCATTTTGAGATAATCATCCAAGAAAATTTTTTGCTCTTTGTACATCCTAAGACCAAACTCAGAGCTTATTCGAGCTGAGGATATTATTACCTCGGGGTAATTAATAAGCTAACGTTTGGGAACTGTGTCGCCCATGTCTAGGTTTTGGGAGGAGGTTATCCCGAGACGTCTAGAAGTGGTCGTCTGAGAACCTCTTTTGCTCTTATACTCTCTGAGACTATACTCAGAGCTTTCTTGAGCTGGGAATACTATTACCTCAGGATTATTGATAAGCTAACGTCTAGGAACCGAGTCGCCCATATTTGAGTTTCGAGAGAAGATTACCCAGAGACGTTTGGAAGTAGTCATCCAAGAAACTCTTTTGCTCTTATACTCTATGAGACTATACTCAGGGTTTTCTTGAGTTGATGATATTATTACCTCGGGATTATTAATAAGCTAACGTTTGGAAATCGTGTCGCCCATATTTGGGTTTCAAGAGAAGATTACCTCGAGACTTTTTTGAATCTTAGATTTTTCCATAGGCCGACTTCAGAAGTGAATAATAAAAAATAACTTTATTGATATCTGCTGAAAAATTTGTTACAAATCTTTCCTAAGGGTAATATAACTTCAAGCATTCAGTGATCACTCTGCTACACCAGCAAGGCATTATTGAACATTGAGACGATATACTCGCCACTAGAGAAGTTAGCATTAGCGTTAGTGGTGGCAACCCGAAAGCTCAAGCCTTATTTTCAAGTTCATTAGGTGGTGGTACTGATGAACCAACCGCTAAGACAAATTCTGCAATGCCCTGATCATTCAGGAGGATTGGTCAAATGGTTCGTTGAGCTCAGCGAGTACGTGTCTAATAATGCCTTGCTAGAGAGTACTACTTTTACCAAAACCGAGCTTACGAAGTGATCGCTCACTACGAGATAAAGGTACAGTGTGTTCCCAATTTTAGTTCTTGTTAAGTGTGGCAGTGACGCGAGATATTTCTTAAACTCCTCAAAACTATACTTACATGCCTCTATCCATTCAATCTTCTTTCCCTTCTTCATGATATGAAAGAAAGGGAAACACTTGTCAGTAGCTTTGGACAGGAACCTGTTCAATGCTGCCAATCGTCCTGTCAAACTCTGAAGCTCTTTGAGATTGGATGGGGACTTTAGATCCAATATAGCCCTGATATTTTATTGATCAGCTTCAATGCCCCATTCACTGACTATATATCCCAAGAACTTCCCAACCTGAATTCCAAATGCACATTTCTTTGGATTTAGCTTCATATTGTATTTTCTTAGGTAAAAGAAGGATTCCTCAAGATGTTTCAGGTGGTCTTGAGCTTTCAGAGACTTAGTAATCATGTCATCCACGTATACTTCAATTGTCTTTCCAATCAATGGCTTGAAAACTTAGTTGACCAATCTCTGAAAGATGGCTCTAGCATTTTTTAATTCGAAGGGCATTACTCTATAGTCGTACAATCCCTGGTCGGTGATAAAGGTTATTTTCTCCTGGTCTGGCTCGTGTATTCTGATCTGATTGTCTCCCGAGAATGCGTCCATGAAACTTAATAGTTCATGGCTAGTTATTGAGTCTACCAATTGATAGATTCATGGAAGTGGGAAACTATCTTTAATACAGGCTTTGTTCAAATTTGTGAAATTCACACGCATTCTCCATTTTTTGTTCGCCTTCTTGACCAACACTACGTTTGATAGCCATTTAGGGCATTGCACTTTCTTAATAAAATTTGCTCTCATCAGTTTGTTCACCTCGGCATTCACTGCTTCTCTCCTTTCCGTGTTGAATGGTCTCCTTTTTTGTTTCACCGGTTTGTATTAGGGATTAATATAGAGTCAATGGAAGATCACTTGGGGATCAATACCCGACATGTCTTCATGAGACTACACAAACACATCCATGTGCTGTCGTAGGATGTCCTTAAGTTTCATCTTCAACTCTGAAGGGAGTTGAGCACCAATCTTGACCATTTTCTCAAGTAACTTCTGGTTCAGAACGATAGACTCAAGTTCCTCCATTGGCTCTAAGGCCGATAGTTTATCATCTTGATCAAGTTTTTTCACAATCAACTCATTTTGCGAGTTTTTGCTATATGCTTTTAAGAATTTTCTCCACGGGAGTTTCGACATGCAGTAGAACTTTTGGAAGAAACTGTAAAGCATGACCGAGCTTCCTTTTGGTTTTCCTTGATAATTTTGCCCCTTTTCTTGCTTGAAATTTCAATTTCAAATAGTGTACACTTTCTACTGCCTTGGTGGTTCTAAGGAAAGGTCTGCCAGGGAACATGGTGTAAAGCATTTTGAAGTCGACCACTTGAAGCTCCACCATTATAGTCTTCTGGTAGGGCTTTTCTCCCCGTGGTGATGAGTAGCTGCACTATTACTAGAGAGTAAACACACGATTCTCCAAAACCATAAAGGGCGATTTCGGCGGGTCTTAATCTCAAATCTTTAATCCCCAAAAAGTCTAGAGTTTCCTTGAAGATAATATCGATCGAGCTCCCTGTGTCTACCAAGATTCGGCTGACCTGAGTCGTTTTTACCGTCAAAGTTGTTACTAGCGCATCATTATGTGGATAATGAACCCCCACTTCATCCTCATCTGTGAACATTATGGGTACCGAGTCGAGCCTCTCTTTCTTCGTAACTCGAACGTTCATGATGTGAATGTCCAAGGTGGTATCTAGCAGCGAATATTTTGAATAATTTTTCCTTGATCTGTTCAAATTTTCTGCTAATGTTGCCCCACCTAAGATCACTATAGTTCGCTCTTCCTATATCTTCTCGTGACCAATTTTTTACTCTAAAGTTCTAGATCCTTCTTCTTTTCTAACCACAAAGTCTGGTAAATAATTGTTTCGGATTAACAGTTCAATTTAACTTCTGAGATTGAAACACTAGTCCATCAGGTGCCCAGCGCTTTGGTCAAATTCGCAAAACTTATTTCTGGCTTCTCCTATCGATTTAGCTCGCAGTAGGCGGGGTTCCACCAGTATGGCTCCCCATCTTTTGATTTCTTTTCAAACTTGTGAGAGTGGAGCTGTCAAGAGAGTGAAAGCTTGATCTTCCTGAACATGAGCAACTCTCTTCGTGTCATCTCCTCTCGGCGAGCGATACCCTCTTGAAGAAACTCTTCTCTCCCTCTTGACGAGCCATTCCGATCCTGAACTTGTTTGCCTTTTCTATTGAAGTCTCGAAAATTTCTCTTATCTTTACATCTCCTACTCGGATCAATTTTGAGATTTTTTACTTCACCGTGAGTTTGTGGATCAAAAGTCTTTTCTTTTTTGAGTTTAAGGGCAATTTAGTCTTCAATTTCAATCTCACATAACAGCTTTCTCCAGCTGTTTTATAAGCAGTAACGAACGGTTTTCATACAACGTACCATTCTCGGTCTACTCGCAAACCTTTCCTGAGACCTTCCAGAGCCAAGGAATGATGGCAGGCCCCTAACTCCATCACCTCGTCATGGCATCTTTTGACGAAGCTCCTAAGGCTTTCACTTTCCTCTGTTTCATGAGTAGCAATGAGCTTAGAGTCTTGAGGTTAACAACGGCTCTCTTAACTCATCCACAAATACTCCGTACAATTACTTAAAACTACCAATGCTCTCAGGAGTTAGACTGGTGAACCATTTCCTAGCCTGCCCCTCTAGGGTTAACAGGAATAAACAACACATCTGGGATTCGTCTAACCACCCTTGAATTAACATCATTTCCCTTAACATATCCATATACAGGGAGGAGTTAATCTTTCCTGTAAATGGGTTAATCTGGAGCATCTTGAATTTTCTGGGGAGAACAAGATCCAGTATTTTTTAAGTAAAATGAGACTTAGAATGAAATCTTGTTCTCAGTGCTGACTCATTTTCAACGTGTATTTCCTTTCTCTTCTGGTCCTCCAACTCCTCGACCAATTTTTGAACATAGGCCTCGAGACTCTTGACCCAATCACTATCTTCCCTAGATCTCCTACTTTGTGATTGGCTCGTATCAAACCTTCCTTTTGTCATTTCTGATCAAGAAATGTTCCCATGTTCTCCTGACCAAAGCCGTTACCCGATCCCCTCTTTCAAATAATCACTGAATCATCAGGTGAATATTCACATATTAGGGCAGATTCATCTTGGAGCTTAAAGACATCATTATCACCTCGGGGTTCTTTGAGAGGATAGCCAGAAATTTTCTCTTTCCCTTTCTCCGAGGTGGTATATTTTTTCCTTGTGAATGTCCAGTTCTTTGATTCACGGCGTGTAAGGCATTCGGCATACTGCTTTCAACAACTTCTGCTGGTTTGGGTGTCTCTATTGCTGGGGAACTAGTTTGGAGCATCTTCTTCACTCTTGTTTTCTCTTCTACTAGAGCTTGAATCTATTTGTCCTCCTCCTCATTTGTGAAAGCTTTTAGTCTGCGAGTAATTTGTCGAGAATGCTCTCTGATTGATAGTGGTATTGTACATATTTTGTTGTTGAATTCTGCTTTCATGAGTAAGCAACATTGAGAAGACTTTATGCACATTAATATCTTCATTTCGGCCAGTGATCAGAACTACTACTGAATTATATTCAAATCCTAAGCCACTTAACAAATACAAGATTAAATCATCATTTTTTATTGAAGATCCTGCAGCTCATAAATTGTTAGACATGTTCTTCATATTCAAGAAATACTTAGCCATAGACATTCCTTTCTTCTTTGTTGATTGCAGTTCAAATCTTAATTGAAGTATATTGGCTTTGAATTGTTATCCAAATTGTTTTGCAAGAGCTTTCCATACTTCACAAGCAGTTTTGCATTCGATTACTAAATTCACGATTGATCCATTCATTGAAGATAATAAACATCCAAGAAGCAATTGATCTTGACGTCCATAGAATAAATTCTGGATTTTCAACTTGCACATCATTGATGTTTCCAGATCTGAATCTTGGAGGATGAACATGCTCTTCTCTTATGAAATCTTCAAGGCCATTTCCTTTAATTGATGGAAGAACCTGTGATTTCCAGGTTAAACAATTTGTTCCATCAAGTTTAATAGGAGCTATAAATTAGAATGATGTATTTGAGATTGCTAAATTGGAGTAAGCCATTGAAGCTTTGATACCAAGTGAAAAATTCTTGAATTGAACCTGTTTGGTTACTAAGAAAGTTGATAAGATACTTGAATGGAGAGAGAATTTCTTGTAAATCTTTATTGAGTTTTTCAATATAAAAAACAAGTGTTATTACGAGAATTTATATACAAGAAGTACCTAATAGAGAATTCTCCTCCATGATTTTCTGAGTTTACCTGTTCAAAGTATTTTGAATATACATTCAGATGTAACAAAGCTGTAAGATAGGTAATCAGTTTGCAATCTGTTGTACCCGTTACTATATATTGTTGTATATATTGGCTCTTGTAAATCAACGAATAATATAAAGCTTTATCATCATTTCCTCTAAACCTTTATGGTATTAGAGCACTAGAGGCTCTCCCTTTCTCTTCCTTCTTCCTTGTTTCTGAAAAGAAAAAAAAAACTGCAATGGCAGCTAATCAGTACAACTCTGCCACCCTTCGAAACACTAACGACTCCAACAATACCTTAATCACCATCAATGTAGCCGCACAAACCCCTCTCAAACTCACATTAACCAATTACTTATCACGGAAATTGCAGTTTCAAACTTTCTTCGTTGGCTATGATCTTCTTGGCTATGTAAATAGTTTTAAACCTTGCCCTTCAGCAATAACAACACCACTACCCCTAATCCAGCTCATTCACTTTGGATTCGTCAAGATCAACTAATCCTCAATGCCATAATTGGCTCCATCTCTCCCAACATCATCCCGTTTGTGGCTAATGCCAAAACATCCAACGATGCGTGAACTATGCTTGCCAACACATATGCAAAGCCTTCTACAGGACGTATTAAGCAAGTTAAAGGCCAGATCAGACAAATGATTAGAGGGTCAACATCAATTACAGAATTTCTTCAAAATAATAAGACTTGGGCAAATGAGCTTGCACTTTTTGGCCCACCTTACGATGCAGACGATCTTACAAAAAAAATAAAATTCTGGAGGCTGTTGAAGATGACTACAAGGAGTTAGCCTAAGCTATACAAGCCAGAGATACTCCTATTACATTTGAAGAACTTCATGAGAAGTTACTCAATTTTGAGGCATCTCTAAACACTCCATAACTTGAAACAATGTTTCTAATAACAACCAATGTGACAACTCGCACTAACAACAATTGGCGCAACAACAGAGGAACCAACCAAAACACCTACAACCTAAACCGGATTACAAGACTGCCACAAAACAACAACGCCCGTACCTTAGCTATTGCCAACTCTATCGCATTCAAGGGCATATTGCCAAGAAGTGTACATCCTACAAATTGTAACCTGTGTAGTCACACAATCACAACTCATCAACACCATGGCATCCAAAAGAAAATTATGCAGCCACAACGAATAATAAACAAACCTGGCTTCTAGATAATAGCGTATCGCGTCATGTAACAGCTAATCTGGAAAATCTCTCTTTACACAACCCGTACAGCGGAGTTGATGATATGATGATAGGAGATGGATCTGAATTACAAATAACTCACACTGGTTCAACAACTTTAAACTCTCCTCATAAATCTTTTCTTCTAGACAATGTCCTGTGTGTTTAAAAAATGAAAAGAAATATTATTTCTATTTATCAATTTTGCAACTCTAACCATGCTTCAATAGAATTCTTGCCCCGATACTTTTCTTGTGAAGGAACTCAGCATAGGGACAACACTTTTGAAGGGTCAAGCTAAAGGTGGCGTATATGAGTGGCCGGATTCCACCCCAATTATTTTCTTTTCAAGTGTCAAGACCTCGACTTCTGATTGGCATCATAGGCTAAGACATCCTACCATTCCCATTTTAAAACAAATTCTGTCTTCCAATAAACTCAGTATAGCATCTTCTATGCTATCTGATGTCAAGTGTAATGCGTGTCTTTCAAATAAAAGTCATAAGTTGTCGTTTTCAAAATCTACAACATCATCTTCGCATCATTTACAAATTTTTCATCACTGATGTTTGGACATCGCCAGTGGTCTCTATTGATGGATACAAATATTATGTTATTTTCGTCGATCACTACATAATATATTTGGTTTTACCAATTGCAAAACAAATCTGATGACAAAGAAGTATTTATAAGATAAAAGGCCATTGTTGAAAAACGATTTGAAAAACCCATCAAAACCTTGTATTCTGACAACGGTGATGAATATATTGCCCTAACCAATTTTCTTTCTACAAATGGAATTTCTCATCTCATTACTCCCCCACACACCCCAGAACACAATGGTATGTCTGAATGTCGCCATCTACATGTTGTAAAAACTATTCTTGCACTCTTGTCCCATGCATCAATACCTTTAGAATACTGGACATATGCCTTTGCCAATGCTATTTACCTCATAAACAGAATACCCACACCAACCCTCCAACACAATTTATTATATGAAAAAAAATTTGAAGTAAAACCCAATTACAGCAAACTCATAATTTTTGGGTGTCTTGTTACCCATGGCTCAGACCTTATACGACTCATAAATTATAGTCCAATTCTAAACCATGTGTGTTTCTTGGATATTCGACAAGTCAGAGTGCATTTTTGTGTCTTGATACTAGCTTTTCCAAAGTGTACATACCTAGACATGTCAAGTTTGTAGAGTCTATATTCCCATTTTTCCACCAAAAACCACGGGACTCTATAACCCAATTCAACACAATAGCCACCTGGTTTCCTCTTTCCTTACAAATACCTATCTCCACAACTACACTGCCTTTCAATACCTCATTGCGGCAAAAGCTCCTCAACAACATTGTGCTTCCCAAGACACCACACTCACTACACTAGAACCATCAATACTACCTGCTCAAACCATAGTCACCAGATCTAAAAATAATATTCATAAACCTGTACATATAATGAATCTCCTTGCTTAACTTGCCAAAACAAATGAAATTGAACTAACCACAGTGACTCAAGCGTTAAAAGAGCCCAAGTGGAGATAAGTAATGTATGATGAGTTTAATGCTTTAGTTAAAAATGGGACATGAGATCTTGTTTCACCATCCTCACATCAGAATATTGTTGGGTGTAAATGGATTTTTCGGATAAAAAGAAATTCTGATGGCTCTGTTGACAGGTACAAAGCCCGCTTGGTAGCTAAAGGATTCCATCAAAGATCAGGGTCGATTTCCGTGATACTTTCAGTCTAGTTGTAAAGCCAACAACTATTCGCATTATTCTAAGCATTGCAGTCAATCATGGATGGGAGCTACGCCAACTAGACATAAACAATGCATTTCTTCAGAGACACTTGTTGAGGATGTCTATATGGCCCAACCTCTAGGATTCATAAATGATGACAAACCCAATTATGTCTGCAAGCTTCAAAAGGCCATCTATGGACTAAAGCAACCTCCACGTGTCTGGTATAATGAACTACGATCCTTTCTTATTCAATGCGGGTTAAAAATTCTATGGCTGATACATCGTTGTTTATATATAATGATGGAACCCATATTGTATATCTTATTGTGTATGTTGATAATCTTATCATCATGGGAGATAAGCCTATCAAGATCAATGAATTTATAACTCTTCTTGCCAAGAAATTCTCTCTCAAGAATCTTGGAAAACTAGCATATTTTCTGCACATTGAAGTTGTGCCAAATGCCCACAGGTTGATCTTGTCTTAAAGAAGATATATACTTGAGTTATTAAGTTAAGCAAAAATGGCAGAAGCAAAATTGGTACTCAGTTTTCTTCCAGCCGTTACACAGCTGACATCACAATTTGGTACTCCCCTAGCTGATGGCACTAAGTATCGAGCTATGCTGGGCAGTCTACAATATCTTTTAATAATCAGGCCGGATATAGCATTCACGGTCAATCGCTTATCGCAGTACATGCATTGCCCGACAACTGACCAGTGGACCTGTGTAAAGCGACTCCTTCGATATTTGGCAGGTTTTGTTAATGAGGATATTCAATTGTATCATAATTCTCCCACCAGTATACATGCGTTTTCTGATGCCGACTGGGCCAGCAACAAAGATGATTTTTCATCAACAGGTGCGTACTTGGTCTATCTTGGTTGAAACTTAGTATCCTGGTGTTCAAAGAAACAATGCACAGTGGCAAAATCCTCTACCAAAGCTGAGTATCGCTCTGTTGCCAATACAACAACAGAGCTCACTTAGATATGTTTACTGTGACAAACCTGCATATCCGAGTGCCTAATTGTCTAGTTATCTACTGCAATAATGTGGGAGTAACTCAATTGTGTTCTAATCCAATTTTTCACTCAATGATGAAACATGTTGCCATTGATTTTCATTTTATCAGGTAGCAAGTTCAAAATGGATCTTTACGGGTAACACATGTCTCTTCCAGTGATCAGCTCGCTGATGCTCTTACAAAGGCTCTTCTACGACCTCGCTTCCTTCAACTTTGATGCAAGATTGGACTGCTTTCAAGAAGTCCATCATGAGGGGGCATGATAGATAATTCTCCTTTATGATTATCTGAGTTTACTTGTTCAAAGTATTTTGAATGTATATTTAAATGTAACAAACCTATAGAATAGGTAATCTGTTGTACCCGCTGCTATATATTGTTGTATATATTGGCTCTTGTAAATCAATGAATAATACAAAGCTTTATCATCATTTCCTCTAAGCCTTTAGTATCTACTTGAACCTTCTACCTTTTTGTTACATTCGTTTTGTTCATTAAGATATTAACAACTAACTCTTAACAATAATAATAACTAAAACTACAGCTGGCACTCTTCTTAAATTAACTGAATTATGCTAGAATCTGCTGCTACTCTATTCAATCAAAAGACTTTGCTGATGCACTTTTGCTCTGCTGATGCACTTTTGAAATTTGCTGAATATGCTGCTACTCCACAATGCCAGCTCTCAGTTTTCCTTACTTTTCCTTACATCGAGGAGTTGTAGGTCATATTAAGAATTCACACTACTGTGATTTTGTATTCTGAACTCACACCATTTCTATTCATGCTCTATGTCTTTATACAATCCGAGAGGCCTAATTTTAGGCATTCAAAACATGTAACAGAAAAGTAAATTTACAATCACAATTAATAGCAATATGTACAAAGAAAGGAAATTGATCCTATAATCATGGATAATCATGGAAGGCACAAAATTTGGTAATGTTTATGGTGACAACTAGGCTTGAGTTGGCACTTGTTTGAGATCATCAGTTTCCTTGATATGCCCCCGCAAGAATGGGCTACCATCGGATAGGCCGATCTTGTCCTGTAATCGTCGGTCTTTTGTCTTGAAAGTGGCTTGGTGAGTAAATCTGAGAGCTGGTCATTAGTGTGAGCATGCCAAACATTAAGGAATTTTTTTTCAACCAAATCTCATATAAAGTAAATGTCTATCTGGATATGCTTCATCCTTGAATGCTGGACAGGATTAAAACTCAACTGGGTTGCGCCCAAGTTATCACATAAGAGTAAAGGTGGCTGTAGTAATGTAAACTTCATTTCTTGGAATAGAGATAACAGCCAAATGGACTCTAATGCAGTCATTGCTAAAGCCCTATACTCAGCTTCAGTTGATGATCGTGCAATTGCACGTTGCTTTTTAGAGCCCATGAAATGGGTGTGTGACCAAGGAAGAGGAGATAAGTTGAAGTTGATTTTTGGTCATCTAAACTTCCAGCCCAATCAACATCTGAGAAGCATGTGAGCGTTGGGCTTGAGGTTTTTCTGATATAATGCCATGAAAAATGGTGTTCTTCAAGTATCTCAGCAGTTTTTTAGTTGTTGTCCAGTGGATCAGGTCAAGTTAATGACAAGTATTGCAATGCTCTAATCACTTTACGATATTCAGTTGAATCAGCAAATGATGAACCATCTACCAAGTGTAGAGAAACCGATGTAGAAAGAGGAGTTGTGACATCCTTAGCTTTATCCATACTTGTCTTGACAAGGATATCTCTGATATACTTATGCTGAGTTAGAAACAAGTCGTCTTTGGTAGGAATGACCTCAACACCGAGGAAAAAATGTAAGGACCCCAAGTCTTTGATGGAGAATTTCTGTCCAAGTTGATCAATAATGCTTGCAACAAAGCTTGAATTATTGCCTGTGAGAATCAGATCATCAACATAAACCAACCAATAGGCAAGTATGGAACCATCATGAAACATAAATAGAAAAGAGTCAGATTTAGCATTAATGAAACCAAATGCTAACAGTGCCTGTTTAAGAGCAAAATACCAAGCACGAGGTGCTTGTTTTAGCCCATATATTGCCTTTGTAAGGCAGCAAACATGATCTGGGTTTTCTGGACTCCTAAAACCAAGTGGTTGCTTTGTATACACTTTTTCTGTGAGATGCCCATGAAGGAAGGCATTATTGACGTCTGATTGCCTTAGAGACCAACCTTGCATAACAGCAAGAGTTAAGACAGTGCGTATTGTAACTGGTTTGATAACAGGACTGAATGTCTCTTTGTAATCCAATCCTGGCCTCTGGTTGAACCCATCGACAGAGCCATCAACAAGCCTTTTAATCCGAAATACCCACTTACAACCAACAATATTACAATCATTCGGAGGTGGTACAAGTTGACATGTATTATGATGCATTAACGTAGTCAATTCAGAGGACATGGCATCATACCATCTGGAATCAGTGAGTGCCTCAGTAACACTCGTGGGTTCCAAGAAGGAGGGAAGAGGATGTTTAGTGACAAGAAAATATTTCTTTGGCTTATAGATATCATTCATGGATCAGGTAATTATTCGGTGAGTTCGCACATCATTATTTCAGAGACAACAGGTTCATGTACTTCTAATGAAGGAATTTAGCTTGAAATCAAAAGAGAAGAAGATGAAGTACTTACCTAAAGAAGAGTCGACTCAGGGGATGACCCATTGGCAAGTGATGGTGAGACTTCAGTACCCACGATCGGAGATTCTAGAGTGCCGCGTAGAGGCAAGAGTAGTTACAGCAACGAGATTAGCACAGAAAGGTCTTCGGCAGCAGATGAAGGTGAGATAGGATTATTTGGGTTTGATTTTTCAGAAGAGAAAATCCCTTCGTGAAATATGACATGCCAAGAAGTGAAGAGCTTGCGGGTATTAGGCTCAAAACATAGATATGCATTTTAGGAGAGGCTGTAACCTACGAATGTGCAGTGTTTGGCCTTGGGCTCAAGTTTGTGTTTATTATAAGGCCTAGTTAATGGATAACATAGGCAGCCAAATTGTTTGAGCTTGAGATAATTTGGCATTTGTTTGAACAATTTTTCAAACGGAGATTGATTGTTCAAAGTTGAGGTGGGCATTCGATTTATAAGATAGACAGCAGTTTGAAACGCATATAGCCAATATGAGAGAGGCATATGAGCATCCGTGAGTAAGGTGAGACCAGTTTCGACAAGATGGCGATGTCGTCTTTCAAACATACCATTTTGTTGTAGAGTGTAGGGAGCGGTTGTATAATGACTAATCCCATGAACAGAAAGATAAGATTTGAGGCCAATATATTCCCCACCATTGTCAGAATAAAGACTCTTTATTTTTGTGTTAAACTTATTTTCCACAAGATTTCGAAATTGCTGACAAATTGTTTGAACATTTGATTTATGAGTCATAGGATAGAGCCAAATGTACTTGGTATAGTGGTCAATTAAGATAACATAATATTTTGAACCATCAATACCAATATCATGAGATGGGCCACAAACATCCGTGTAAATCAATTCCAAGAAAGCGATGCTAGTAAAACCATGAGTATTAAAAGTTTGACAATGAGTCTTATTTTGAGAACATGAAGTACAAATAGATAAATGGCCATTTTTATTGTTGGGTAAAGAAAAAGCATGAATTAAATGATGGACCAATTTTGACAATGGATGACCAAGTCGTTTGTGCCATCCATTGGTTGTAGTACGTTCATGAACATAGGCAACGGTATTTTTGGAGTTTGGTGGCAGATGCTTCGGAAATGGGTACACTCCATCTTCACATTCACCTTTGAGTAGTATCCTCCCCGTGATCCGATCCTTCACCAAAAAATACGTAGGATGAAATTCAAGGTAAACATTATTATGTTTGGTGAATGGAAATAAGATTTTTTTGAATTGTAGAAACACAAAGGATATCACATAAATGAAAGACACGATTAGACAATGCAAGAGATAATGAGCCAACATGGGACACAGGCAAACTTGATCCATCACCATTTACCACATCATCAGTATATTCAGAATTAATTGACAGATTAAAGAGGTCGGTGGTTATATTATGAGATGCGGCCAAGTCAACTAGCCACTTGTGATTTTTGCCTTGGGAGGATGCTGCACAGTTGATAGCGAAGTTAGTGGAAGACATTTTTGGGCAATTTTTGGCCGTATGGCCTAGTTGATCACACCATTGACATTTCGGCTTAAATTTCCTGTAGCCCGAATTGGAGGACCCATTTTTGTGGTGCCCATTGTTGTTGTCAGTCTTGTTGGAGGAAGACTTAGGGCTCTGTTTGTGTTGTCCAGAAATACCTCCGTGCCGATGAGAGTAGTTAGCGGTGGGAACAATTGCTGCTACCGATTGAGTCTCCAGCCGTCGAAGGCAACTCTCATGACCTACAAAAAGATCATGAATTTCCTCAAATTTCAGAGAAGTCTCACGAGAACGAATGGGTGCCGTAATTTCTCTAAATTCAGAACCTAATCCATTGAGAATGTAGAGGGTTAAATCATCAACCGAAACCGGATGATCAATGATTGCAAGTTCATCGGCAATCACTTTGATTCCTTGAAGGAATTCAGTGACGGTGCGAGTTCCACGGGTGCTCAAGGTCGCATCTTCCTTGAGCTGCATTGCACGCGTCCGTGATTTTCCCGCGTATAAACGGGTAAGTGCTGTCCAAGCCTCATGGGATGTTTTGTAGGCAGCAAGAAGGGGGGTAATAGTAGTGGAGGTGGAAGCAAGGATGGCGTGGAGTATGAGTTTGTCTTGGCGAACCCAGTAAGAGTTCGCGGCTTTTGAGGCAGCGGAATTGGTTGCATCAATGATAGGGCATTTTTTTACTCCCGTGACAAAGTCTATGAGATCATAGCCAATGAGCAAGGCTTCAAATTGAGCCCTCCACTGAGGGAAGGTAGAGGGGGTGAGTTTTTCGTTGATAGTTGTGGCGGCATTGATGGTGATGATGGGTGAATCAGTGGGAGATGCAGAGATGGCAGCCATGTTGCAGGAAGCAAGAAAGGAAAGATACTCGTTAGAGGTTTGGCTCTGATACCATATTAAGAATTCACACTACTGTGATTTTGTATTCTGAACTCACACCATTTCTATTCATGCTCTATGTCTTTATACAATTCGAGAGGCCTAATTTTAGGCATTCAAAACATGTAACAGAAAAGTAAATTTACAATCACAATTAATGGCAATATGTACAAAGAAAGGAAACTGATCCTATAATCATGGATAATCATGGAAGGCACAAAATCTGGTAATGTTTATGGTGACAGCTAGGCTTAAGTTGGCACTTGTTTGAGATCGTCAGTTTCCTTGATAAGTCATGTTGATGAATCTTGTAAACACCGTCGTGAGACTGGTGGGTACATGCAGAGACACCCAAACCTTGAAATCAGAACGTGTTTTAAGC
>JAXCLQ010061955.1:0-16069 GCA_035584115.1 Cedrela odorata | reverse complement strand
TAACTTAGTATTATGTCCAGAATGATTCTCTTATATGTACTTCTCTTAAGTTGGAGTAAACCTTATTTTTTTGTTTTCTGCCAAAGATATATTAAGTTTTAGTTGTTAGAGTTTCATTGATGAATAATTGATTAGTTATATTAAATTTTGGACAGCTTAACACTACTCAAATTATGAATAAAGTTTCATTGACCTATCAATATTATCTATTAAAAAATTACTTGCAATAACAAAAGAAAATTGTTCTAAGGTTCTAGAAGGTGATGGACGACGTGTAAGGTGGTGTTTTACGACAGTGATGTATTGTTTTTGACAGGTGGCATCTACGGTTACGATTGGATGTGGCGGAGACGTATGACGCGCGATCGTTTGTGGTTGTTACAGACTTTTTCTAATCAGCTGAAGTTCACAAAAGAAATTCCCATTAACTTGAGGGATGGTTTTTTTGACAACATAAAGGACGATTACAGGAATTAAGAGCCAAAATCTTCTCAAGATTAACAAAAATCATAGTAAAGATTAACTTAAAATTTATTAGCTGAATTATTAGATAAAAAAAATAGTAAGAATCACAATCAAATTTGTCACAATCTTCCATAATAAGTCAAAATCTTTATTGGAAGTATATCCCAAATATATGACATAATTCATTTCCTTTCAGTAAATATATATTTTTTATTATAAAAAAAAATATTAGTATACAAATTATGAATATCAATGGAAACACAGCTTCTCTTAATTTATGACATTCTTTACAAAATCTTAGCACTTGAAAGGATTTTGTGTCTTGGACTATTTAACATTCTTATTTATTTAGTTTAGTTTGTCAGGAAGATGATTTACATTACATTCTTTTACACAACTTGTTACATAATTTTTTAAGTATTGAATCAATATATTTTTAATAATTAATATTAAATTTAATATATATAATTAATGCACATGGGAGATGTAATCTTGACCATTCAATATAAGTCAATCCAACAATTCATAAATAGTGTAAAACTTTGGGTAAAAATAAGGCTCGATTCTCAAGGAGATGGATGGGCAAATCAAAATTCTGGAAACCGTGTTGGCAGGGATAATGAAAAAACTTTTCTTCAGTACGCAATAATTCACCGATGTGGTGCGAAGACTTTAGACTACCTAGAGATTTTAGTTTTGACAACATAATTTTTTTTTTGGAACCAATTCAATTGTAGAGAAATACAGCTCTTGAATTTGACAATGACTAAACTTGGTGCAATTACTTTTCTACAGCTTTGAATTGAATTTTCCGAAGACCTTTGATAATTTAAGGTATAACTTTAAGTTTTGTGATTTTCCAAATAACTTGTGGAAGATGTGTAACAATTAGGAAATTCAGAAGATGGTGCATATTCAAATGATAATGAATGGCCCTAGTGTCCAGAAGATTTCTTAGATTTGATTTGAATGGTAAAATTTAAAGACAAATTTCAAATAAGATTCTAAAGTCTGTTTTCAAAAGCAATAATAAATCTCTAATGCTTTTTAATTATATATATTGTTGATGTAGTAAAAATTCTTCTGTGAACTTTGTGCAACAGCAACGATCTTCTTCTTCTTTGTTTGACTGATTGCTTAATCTGCAACCACAATAGAATCTATGGGGTGAAAGTCGGTTGTCCAGCGAAAATCTTCCGATGTTTAAGTCAGGGTTTTATTATTGGTTGAGAGAGAAATTAAAGAACAAATGAGCAATATGTGTGCTCCTAAGTCGTTTTTACCATCCGTACCTGCTTGCCTTTTTTCTTCTTTTATAAATTGCTTCTAGTTTTTCAAATTTAGTAGAATTCAATGGATTCCGGAAATAAGAATCTTAATGGTATATTAATTACAAGAATCAAGGAGATTCTATTAGATAAGCATCGTCTTTCGAATTTACAACACCATGTGCTCTATTTGCGTAGGGTACGTCTACTGGCCTTGAGATTCTTATTTTATAAAAAGTTTTACTTGTTAAGAATATTTATTGTGGAATAATTCGGGAAGAATTAGAAGAGAAATCGAATCTTTTGCAAACAAGTAATTGTAACGAGGTCTCGAAATGAAGATCCTAGCTCGAGGCCCTCAATGTAACCTTAAAAGGCCTCAGACTTGATCATTTATGAAGTTCTCGTTTGTTGTTGGGACGCTGAGGTCCTTTTTCCCTCTGGTTAGTGTATCTAGAAATGGATTGGGTTTTTGACTCCACAATTAGTCTGGGTCCAATGCTTATTAGGCTTTAGCCATGCTTCCGGCTATACCCCTAATATCAAGCACCTTAGTTTTTGTCAGTTTTAGTAAAAAATAACTGTTTTTGACAAAAACTAAAAGCTATCATTTGACAAGAAGCATCTGCTCGCCAAAATTAAATGCTTAACTTGAAATTCGTGAGTCTCCTAAACGTGGCGAATTGCCGTTGATTCTTGGGATCTTGACTCTTCGAGCGTCAAAATATCATGCAAATTTTAATGGTCGCCTCCTTCCTCATTAATGCAAAACATCCTCTCAGTTACGCCTTTGATGTGACATCATCTTGTCTCTTGATCTGTAACGCTCATCGGCAGTTTGGGTTCTTTAGTTTCTTTAAATACATTTTCTTTTCATCTTTCCCCCCTTTTGTCATCACTTTACACCGTCATTTTCTTAGCATTTCCAATGGTTTTATCAGTAGCAAAATTCAAAAACTTACAACAATTTGAAATTTTTTTTCTCCAACAACAGTAACCAATATCTTATTTTCTTCTTTTTTACTCGTACTTATTGGATTTGCAGTATTATTGGTTGCTTGTTGCACTTGGTAGATAATCTTTTAGGGTTAGAAATCTTTTGCTTCATGAGTTATCAATGATCCTGGTGCAACTTTTTATCGTCTTGTTTTTTCATATGAAAAGAGCTGGAATCTACTGATAACGTAGTTTCCTCTGGGGGAGATAACTTCAAAGTAGAGATAGCCATTATACCTGCTCCCATCTCGGTCAGACATGACTTAATATTATATAAAGCGGATTGGTTCTGTTCAGTCATTAGGGAGTCAAATTTAGAGGTCTACATTAAGTGCTACGATATCTTTGAAAGGATTTGTCTTAAGGTACCAAAGGCATATGAGCTTCCAACTGTCTGCCTGATAAGGACATTACCTTTAATGAGGAGTTGTTTCATTTAGGTGTCAGACTCCCCCTTCAACATTACTTCGCTTAAATCCTTGCCTCTTTTAGGATTTTCCCATACCAGTTGAGTCTAAATAGTTAGAGGATTTTGGCTAGTTTATTCATTTTATTGCACCAAATTTCTAACTTTGATCCTTCCATTAAGGAAATTAAACACACGTACATCCTGAAAAGAATCCAACGAAGAGTCCGGGGTGGTATTACCTCCAAAATTGCCCTGGTAAGCAAAACTTTGTCACTGGTAATCTTTCCAGTAACAAGAACTAGAAAGATAAGTGGTTCTTCGTTGGTAATGATTGGAATCCCAATCCTAGCAACCACGTGACGAAACCTTTTGGAGAGGCAGTCACTTGGGGTGACTCGCCAGAATTAGACCTCCGTGGTCAAAAGAGAGTGAGGTTGGTCAGAGAGTCTTCTACTGACCATAGTATTTTGCTCTCGGATGATAAGATGATTTTGTCGGGTCTCGTGGGTTTTTGTATATCTAGGGACCAATTGGCCTTAGAAAAGGCCATTCAAAAGGGTAAATATCTTGAATTTTATTTGTTCCTTTATTCTAACTACTGTATCTGATCTTAGTAATGATTGTTGTGCTACAGAGATGGCTTCTAGAGATCCTACTCCTGACTCTTTTGAAGATTTACAGCAGTTGGTGAAGGGGAAGAAAGTTGGGAAGGCTTCATAGCCTCTCAGGGTTACCCCTAAAGGTTAGGCTAAGGCCTCGGGGTTTTCCAAAGCTGTTGGTCCTTCTAGCTCGGCTTGCCTCCAACCCCCACCAAAGGGATAATGATCTAAGATCTAGTACCTCCTCCTTCTGCTTCCTCAGCGGACAAGAGAAAGCGCAAGCGGAAGGCTGTGACTATGGCATCCGAGGAGAGGTCTTGAAAAAAGAAGCAGATGTTAACCAAGTTGATAAAGAGCTGGTTAAATGATTTGAACTTCTTCCTGAGGACTTTCATGTAGGAAATAGGAAATTTTTTGAACACTTCCTTCCCAATATAAATCACCAAGCTCAGAGCATCAACCACTAATTTGCAGAGGATCTTGCTGAGCTCTCGGGTAAGATGATGATAGGCTATCAACTGAAGTTGTTGAGTCGGGTAAGTCAGTTTCCTTTTATTCTTTGTGGAAGATAAAATTTTCTTTAGATCGGTTTTGAAAATTTTTTGTTAGCGACTTTCAGCTTCTGTACTCTAATCACCATTGTAGAGGACTTTTCAAGGGCATCGAAGGCTGAGAAGAGAGCCTAGAAAGCAGAGTAGAACTTGGCTTTGAAGAGGACCAAGTTCGAGTCTGACCTGGGTAAGATGGCTGGAGCGAGAGGAGCTCTAGGTCAGGGTGGCCATAGTGGAGTCTTTTTTTGCTGAGGCCAACATGAGGTTGGGTGTTATGGAGTTGGAGCTCAACAACTTGAAGGAGGCGGGTCAAAGGGGCCTTCAAGACTTTGGCAAGGCGTGCGAGAAGCTACGGCAGAGCTGAGTGCAGAGAGGCAACGAAACTTGCTCTTAACCAAACAAATCGTTGAGAATGATGAGGTGATGTAGACTCAGCTTGGGGAGAGGGTTCATGATAACATTGACCTGACCTGTGAGACTCTGCAAGGTGAATACCTTTATCTTGATCTAGGCTGGTTGTACACAGCATTGGGGAGGGAGCCTCTACGCCGAGAAGTGGAGCCATTGAATAACCTTCTTCTTGAAAGGGAGAAGCACCCAAATTGGAAGACAGAGTATATGCCTTCTGTGGAGTCCCTCACACATCCTTTCGTTACTGTGCTTGCTGCTGCTATGACTAGATTGTTGGGGCTTTCTTCTGTCGAAGTGGTAAAGTTTCCTACTCCTCCTAAGGTGGTGGAGGTCCCCTTTCCTCAAAGGCTCCACTTGTTGTTGAAGTTGTTAATGCTCCTAAGGCCATTCTTGTTCCTAAGACTGCTTCTATCAATCCAGTTAACCTTCCTGTCGATCTTCCTACCGACCTAACTCTTTGAAGATTTTATTTTTTTCTCTTTTTTCTTTTTTTTCTTTTTGCAATATAATGAACCTCATGTATTACTGTTAATTTATAAGCTTTTGCCTCGCCTTGTTTCCTTTCTGTTTTCTTCAATATTCAACACTTAGTACAATTTACAGACTTTAACTGTTATTAAACTCAAAATGCTGACAATGGAGATTCGACCTAAACTGAGTTGAATGAATAACGTAGGACTTACCTATATTAATCCTCTACCTTTCTTGTCTTAGATTAATATCTTCAAGTAGGAACTGTGTTAGTCTTAACTTAACCTTCTAGACTTAGCGAATGTAGGATATATTTATCCCATCTTGAAATGGTTGATAATAATCCAAGAACTGTCTGCTTCTTAACCTTCTTTTCAAGCCATGACAAGATTTGAGATGATCTTGTCTCAGGATGAGAGTTAGTGTAATTGCTAGATGATACTTGTTGTTGATGACTCTAAGTCAACTGGGAACATTTTTGTTCCTAGGCGATTTGAAGACTTGTTCTCCTTAAACCCAGACTAGCTCTATGCCTAAAGTTTTCCTCAGGGTTGACCTCCTAGGAACCTAGTTTGCTATTTTATAGGCTTGAGATCCACTCATGCTCTTGTTCGTCACAAAGTTACACTTAGGTCTTCTTTGAGCTACAGATTGTATTACTCTAAAAGTGAATAAGAAGCGAATGTCTATGAACAGTGTCGTCCATATTTGGGTTTTGGGAGGAGATTACCCCGAGACATTTTAAGATAGTCATCCAAGAACCTTTTTTCGCTCTTGTAAGTCCTTAGATCATGCTCACAGCCTTTTTGAGCTGAAGATAATGTTATCTCGAGGTAAATAAGTGGTGAATG
This sequence comes from Cedrela odorata, assembly GCA_035584115.1. Taxonomy (NCBI): domain Eukaryota; kingdom Viridiplantae; phylum Streptophyta; class Magnoliopsida; order Sapindales; family Meliaceae; genus Cedrela; species Cedrela odorata. The sequence goes on along the minus strand of JAXCLQ010061955.1, from coordinate 10,048 downwards.
TTTAAGAATCGTGTCGCCCATACTTAAGTTTCGAGAGGAGAATACCCCGAGACATTTTGAGATAGTCATCCAAGAACCTTTTTCGCTCTTATACGTCCTGAGATCATGCTCATGGCTTTTTCGAGTTGAGGATAATATTACCTCGGGGTAAATGAGGGGTAAACGTTTGGGAACTGTGTCGCTTATACTTAAGTTTCGGGAGGAGATTACCTCGAGACATTTTGAGATAGCCATCCGAGAACCTTTTTTGCTCTTATATGTCTTGAGAACATGCTTAGGGCTTTTTTCGAGTTGATGATAATATTACCTTGGGGTAAATGAGGGGTGAACGTCTGGGAACCGTGTTGCCCATACTTAGGTTTTGGAAGGGATTACCTTGAGACGTTTGTATTCCTTTCACTCTAAGGTTTGAATTCATCTACTGATCAATACTTTTTCTCAAGAGCTTTTTGATGAAAAATAACTTTATTTATTTTTAAGGAAAATGATTACAAATTTTTGATGATTTTAAGGGTAATACCGCTTCAAGTGTTCAACATTCCATGATTTTCGAACCCTATTTTCAGTTAGAGACTCTAACTTGTAAACACCTGGCTTGAGGATCTGGGTAACTTTGTAGGGTCCTTCCCAATTAGCTCTGAGAACTCCTTCGCCTGGTACCTTAGTGTTCATCGTTACTTGTCTTAGGACTCAGTTTCTAACTTGAAAGAAGCGATGCTGAACATGCTTGTTGTAGTATTTGACCACCCTTGGCCTTTAGACCGCTGCCCTTATCATCACTTGATTTCTTTTTTCCTCTAGTAGATTTAGCTCTAGTTGTAAGTTTTGATCATTGGATGCCTCATCATAGTTGTTTATTCAGAAAGTTGGTAAGTCGACCTTGATGAGAATTATTGCTTCGCAACTGAAAGCTAGGTTGTAGGGAGTTTCTCCTGTGGCCACCTTCGGGGTGATCCAATAGGCCCAAAAGACCTCGAGAAATTTGTCAATCCATGCACCTTTGTACTCATTGAGCTTCTTTTTGAGTGTCTTTTTGATGACCTTGTTGGCTACTTTCACTTGCTCATTAGCTTTTGAATGAGCTTACGTCACAAATTTGAAGTCAATTGAAAAATTAGTACAAAGTTTTCTAAGCTCAAATTATCGAATTGTTTTCTGTTGTCATTGATCAACACATGAGGTATCCCAAACTGATAGATTATGGTATGTTTGACAAATGTTGTGACCCTCTTTTTGGTAATCAATGGCCACTATAACATATTTGGTGTTGGCCCGCGTAAGAGGCAATGGTCCGATGAGATCGAATCCCTAATGAGAAAAAGGCCAAAGACTCGATAGAGAGGTCAGGTACTCTGGAGGTTGTCTCGGAATATTGTCGTATACTTGACACTGATGGCAAGTTTTTGCTACTTGTGTTGTATCCCTGAGAATATTGGTCAGTAGTACTCTTGCTTTAAGATTTTGTGAGTTATGAACCGAGCTTCTCCATGGCTTCCATATACTCCACGGTGGATTTCTTCTAAAATTCGAGTTGCTTCTTCTAATCTGAGACATTTAAGATACGAAGTGCTGTAACCTCGTTTATACAACTTCCCATCGATAACAATGTATTATACTGACCTGTTTTTAATCTTTCTCACCATCTTTTTGTTTTCTAAGAGCCTTCCATCCTGAATATAAAATCTTGTCTCTTCAATGCATCAGGGGGAAGAGTCCAATTGGGCTATATGAGGCTGGTAGGTGTTTTCCTCGGTACTTCTTTGTTCCAATACTTTAATTGGGACCAGGGCTGGAACATTTCCTTTGAAGGTAGAGGCTAGCTTTGCCAATATATCCGTTTTGGAGTTCTCTGACCTCGGGTTCTATTTTATTGTGACAGCCTTCAAAAAACTCAGGAGTTGTTTAACTTTTTTCAAATAAGCTTGCATGTTGCTCTTCCGGACTTAGAATTGTCCATCAACTTGACTTGCTATTAATTGGGAATCACAATGAGTATTAAAACTTTCGATTCCTAAAGCCTTAGCTAACTTGATCCGTGCAATCAAAGTTTTGTACTTTGCCTCATTGTTAGTAATCTTAAAATTAAAATTTAAGAAATACATCACCTTGATTCGTTTCGGATTCACAAGGATAACACCAGCTTATTTGCTCATTTGAAGCTTCGTCAATAAAGAGGCTTTAGGTCGGCTCGTTTATATCTAAATCCTCTCGCTCCTGATCGACACGTCCTTCCTCAATTTGATGAATGAGGAGGTACTCTGCTATTAACCTTTTTGCTATGAAATCTACTAAGGCTTGTCCCTTTATTGCCTTCATGGGTTAATAGTTGATATCATATTCTCTAAGTTCTACTGACCACTTTACTAGTCAACCTGAAAGGTCGGGTCGATGTAAGATCTATCTAAAGGGTTGGTTTGTCAACACTATGACTTGATGGGCCTGAAAATATGACCATAATTTAGTTGCTGTGACTATTAACGCTAGTGCCAACTTCTCGAGCAGGGAGTGCCGTGTATCGGTATCCAATAGTGCTTTACTGGTGTAGTAGATGGAACAGTGACTTTTTCTGAGTCATCTTTTACCAAAACCAAACTGATCGAGTAGTCACTAACTGCTAGGTAAAGGTATAGGGTTTATCCTGCATTGGGGTTCGTCAGGTGTGGTGAGGATTCAAGGTATTGCTTCATCTCTTGAAAGCTTTTCTTGCACTTTTTAGTCCATTCAATTTTCTTCTCATTTTTCATAATCTGAAAGAAAGCAAAGCATCTTTCAGTCGCCTTAGACATGAATCTGCTTAGCGCCGCCAATCGCCTCGTTAGGCTCTAAGGTTCTTTAAAGGTAGTGGAGACTTAAGGTTCAATATGACCTTAATTTTTTGTGGATTGACTTTGATGCTACGCTCACTGACCATATATCCCATGAATTTTCTAGCTAGGACTCCGAAAGCGCACTTTTCAAGATTTAGCTTGATTTTGTATTTCTTCAGATAGGAGAAGGTCTCTTCCAAGTGTCTCGGATGGTTTTGGGCCTTTAGAGTTTTCGTGATCATATCATCCACGTAAACTTCCATGATTTTCCCAATTAATGATCTGAAAACTCGATTGAATAGCCTTTGGAAAGTAGCCCCTACATTTTTTAGACTGAAGGGCATTATCTTATAGCAGTATAGCTCCTGGTCGGTGATGAATGTTGTCTTCTCTTGATCATGCTCATACATTCTGATATGATTGTATCTTGAGAATGCATCTATAAAACTCAGCAGCTTATGCCCAGTAGAGGAATCTACCACTTGGTCTATTTTAGAAAGTGGGTAGCTGTCTTTTCGGCATGCCTTGTTTAAATTTGTGAAGTTCACACACATTCTTCACTTTCTGTTGGCTTTTTTGACCATTATGACGTTCGAGACCCATTCTGGGTAGTGCACTTCTCTGATGAACTTTGCTTTTATTAGTTTATCTACCTCGGCGTGCACTGTTTCTCTCCTTTTAGCATTGAACGACCTTATTTTCTGCTTCACTAGTTTGTATTAAGGATCGATCGCGAGATGATGAGAAGTCATCCGAGGATCAATTCCTAGCATGTCCTCATGTGTTCATTTGAATACGTCTATAAACTATCTAAGGATGCGTTTGAGTTCCATATTTTGCTCATTGGGAAAATTGGCACTGATTTTGATAGTTTTCTGAGGGGATTCTTGATTCACGATGACAGTTTCAAGTTCTTCTACTGGCTCCAGTGTTAATGGTTTTTCATCTTGCTTGATTTTCTTCACATTCGGTTCGTCTTATAAGCCATCGTTATTTGTGTAACACCCCCTTCCATACATCATTCCAAGCACAAAGTCATTCTTAATATTTACGTGCCATGCTATACCATTATTACATAAGTCCTAAATAGTTATAACTGTTAAGAATCCTTATACACACAAAATTAAACATATTACAATTTTTCATCACACAGCTACACTATAAAATTACGTGTACTAAAAAATTTCCTCTATACCTAACCATTTGCATCCACCTTTTCTTTCCCTTCTATGTGTTATCCTCTGGAAAATAAAAATGTTATAATAAAGAGTGAGAACAATCTCATTAAGTAAATAATACAATTTTTTTTTTTTAAATGTCGATGTGATACAGAACATATTTCTTTTCTTTTCAAAGCAATAATATTTGCACAAACGGATCAATGAATTTTTAAACTATCAATTAACACATGAATTCATTCATATTTCAAATATTTTCAGAATGACTCAGTCAGTTAGTGTCATCTGTACTCACAATGATCCGGATCTAGAACGTGATCACATATTCCGCTTAAAGCGACATTCTTTTCATTTCAAATATAACAGAAACTTGCATAACATGTTAAATAGAATTCTGAATAGTTCGTAATCCCGCTTTTGACACGAGACCCGACAAAAGCCATAAAATCATTTTCATTCATAAATATTCATATATCAACATCATTTTAAATAATCATTTCACGAATTTGATATCAATATATAAAACATTCAAAATTTTTAATTTTCATATTATTTTCAAACACATGCTCATATATCATATTATTTCAAAAACAATAAAAATACATATACGATTTACTTACTACAAGGGGAGGTTAACCACTCCTACTAATGATCCTTACGCCTAACTTGGTCTTTCCTCGGATTCTCGTAGCCTAATATTACAAATACATAAATTATGTATTCTACTATTTAATTAATCAACATAAATGTTTTAAATGCAATATTCATGGAATAATGGGTTTAAAATTCCTTAATTTGATACATATAACTTTGCGAGGCTAACTATCTTAGGTCATTTACCCAAATTCCAACAATGAAATCCCATTACTAACTTATTCTAATTTAGATTTTTGACTATTTTAAATTTATATATTTTTGCCTAAGCAAACAAATACGGTTTTGATATAAAATTATAGTAAAATACTATTTCACGCTGGAGTTATTGTACTAAATACTGTTCATGTCGAGTACTGTAGCTAAAGTACTGTTTATATTGGATTGACTATAACAAACAATTACTGTTTAAATTAAATGTACTATAGCACATTCAAAAACACTGTAGCATCCAAAAGAAAATACCCAAATTTCTTTTGTTTAATACTTAAATTAATGCCAAATCAACTAAATACTACATTTTTTTACTCCAATTTAACACAATCTAACATTTTCTATGCAAAATTAAGTGAAATTTTTTTGGATAAATAGTGACTTTAATTTCAATTCATGCTTAAAATAAAAAATTCAGGCTTCTAACTCGTTATAAAACTTACTAGTAACTAGAATTTGAAAGAAAACTGGTCGTATTTGAAACTTTTGATTTTGAAAAAGAAGAAGACGAAGGTATGTTGGAAAAAGAAAAGAAATGGCCAATTTTATTTATTTTGATAAGTGAAATTTCAATTAGATTCCTATTCTTTTTAAAATAGTGTAAATATTTCATAATTTTGACAAATTTTTGTTTTAGTTCCAATAAAAAAAACCAAAATTAATTCAAGCACTATATCTTTAATCCCAAATCTAATTATAACTAAATTTTATGAAATTAAATTTGGACCTAAACAATTAACACTATTTTGAGCCAAAAGTTCAATCATTCACCTAAAAATTCTAAGTTACATGAAATTTTAATTAAACAAATAATATCAAATTATTCGATTAAATTTCCTAAATATTGCAAATGCTACAGTTACAAATTTTTAAAATTGTAGGAGTTACAATTTACCCCTAGAAATTCTCACCAAGGACGTTTTGACAGACAGTATGGATTTTTTTAGGAGGCTAGGAAGGATGATCGAGCCTCTTTCTGATACTTTTTAATGATTCCGATCTCTTCTCCAGTTTAAAATTTTAGCTTCAGGTAGTGAATGCTCTCTACTACCTTCGTGATTCTGAGGAAAGACCTCCCAAGGATCATTGTGTAGGGTATTTTGAGGTCAACCACTTGGAATTCCACCATTGTAGTTTTTTGGTACGGTCTTTCTCCCATAGTGATAGGTAGTTGTACTATCTTTAGTGAGTAAACACACGATTCTATGAAACCATGAAGAGCGGTCTTGGCCTTAGGTTCTCGATCCTCAAGGATTCTAAAGTTTCTTTAAAGATGATGTCAGCTGAGCTTCCTGTATCCACCAAAATCCGATTGACTCGATTTGTTCCTACTGCCAGTGTTATCACCAAAGCATTATCATGTGAATAATGGACTCCCGACTCATCCTCGTATACAAACATGATGAGTACCAAGGCGACTCTTTGCTTATTTTTGGCTCTGACATTCATAATATGAATGTCTTAGACAGAGTTCGGTAGCAAATATTTTGAATAGTTTTTCTTAGATCTGTTAGAGTTTCCTACTAATGTCGCTTCGCTCGAAATTACCATGGTTTGTTTGTCGTGTCTACTTTCATGCTCGTTTTATTGGTCTAAGGCTTTGAAATTCTCTTTATTTCTTGCCACGAAACCTGGCAGGTAATTGTTTTGGATTAGGATTTCAACTTGATTTCTAAGATCGAAACACTCGTTCGTTAGGTGCCCAACACTTTGGTAGAATTCGTAAAATTTATCCTTAGCGGTTCCACTTGGCTTGGTTTTTATTGGACGAGGCTTCATTAATATGGTGCTTCGTCCTTTGATTTCCTGCCATACTTGTGAAAGCGAGGCCTTCAGGGAGGTGAAATCCTGATCTCTTTGGATATGAGCTATTCTTTTCTCCTTGTTCCTTCTCGGTGAGCGGTACCTTTTACTCGAGTTTCTATTTTGCTTAGGCTTGTGAACCACTTCCTTGCTTGTCCCTCCAAAGTCATTGGGAATAAACGATACATCTGTGACTCGTTCAACCCTTGGATTAACATCATCTCCCTAAAAAGGTCCATATGTAGGCACGAATAAGTTTTTCCTATAAAATGGTTGATTTGTGGCATCTTAAACTTCTTGGAAATACTAAGATTTAAGATTTTTTACGAGATAGAGGATCTAGAATATAATCCCATTCTCGGCATGGACTCTTTATCCTTTCTCCTCTATTTTTTCTTCGATCTTCCAACTTCTCAACCATCCTTTTGACATAAGCTTCAAGATTGTCCACCAGGTCTTTGTTTTCTTTAAACTTCCCTCTTCGAGGTGGACTTCGCAAAGAGCCCTCTCTTTGTTGTTTCTGATTGAGAAATGTCCTCATATCTTTCGGATTATAACTGTTTGTGGGCAACCAAAAATAAAACCTATACTCCTAAAAATACATGTAATGGTGTGAGTGAGGATCGTTCCCACGAAGAGTATCTAGCCTAATTTTTTGCTACGTGAGAAAGGATGGGGAGTTTTGAGTATAATGAAAATAATTTTAAGAAAAACAAGTAAGGAACAATTAAAATTGAGGTATTAAAATTAATCACAAGAATAAACTTTTGTCTAAGTCAACATCCACCATCATAATTTCACAACTAATCATTGATACAATTATATATCAATTCACACTTTGAATATTCACCGTTGAAATTATTTTCCTATCTCTCCTTAGTCATAGTTAATTAGAAAATAAGCGATTTGATTAACCCTAACTACTAAACAACCCAAGACAAGCGCTAAAGGTTTAATTTAGTAACAGCCTTAAGAATTAGAGAGATCAATGAAGCTAAACATTATAAGCACAAGCGGTTGCATTTAATTTAGTCGAGTGTTCTTCCTAAGATCTAAATATTTCTGACACAGTAAATTATTAAATCTTAGTTGCTTTACAAATTAGAAGGATCAATCAATTACGGAATTGATTTCTAACCTAGTATTGATTGCAACGAATAATAAACTGTAGGTCTCCTAGTAATTAAACAAGACAGTCATGAAAATAAGCATAGAAGAACATCCAATACTCAAAGCATAAATTGAACAATAAAAACAAATAAGATCTCACAGTTTTATTGATTTCAAGGCATCCATTTCCTTTGACCAATTATAAAAGTTTAGCCACGTAAAGTCATGATGAAACTTCAAGGAGAAATTAGAGAAAAGAGGATAGAGAGAGAGGTGTCTCTCAAGTCTCTAAAAATCTCTCAAAAAATATTCAAAACATTATACTAAAATAACAATTTCCAAATTTGACTAATTAAGGAATAAATTAAAGTCCTAATATAACTAGGAAAGTGCTGATTTAATGAGGAAAATATTAAAATAAAATAAAGTCATAATATAACTAGGAAGGTGGTGGTTTCAACTGGAATTTTCGTGCACCAGATCTGAAAACTTCCAAAAATAAACCGCATCAAATCCGCGTTTTAGAATTGCAAGCTAAGGGACATTCCAGAACGTCAACAGTGCAAGTGCGATAATTTCAACCTTGATAGAGCTCGTATCTCTTAAAACTTAAAACACGAAAGTTGTAGAACTTTTCTTGTCATTCTATATCATCTTGAATCGTCTCAATTGGAGCTCGGATGAGAGAGTTACGCTCATATTATGAAGTAATATTAAAATTGTCCAAAATCACCAAATTAACTTCATTTTGCACTTAACGTCTCCAATTGCATCATAAATCAAAATAATAAGAATAATGAGTACATTTATGCACCAATTAAGTATAAAAGACTAAACATTAAGAGATAAAAATATGATATTTTTTATTCTCATCAACTGTCATTTGATTCACGCTTGCGAATAATTGAGGAGTCATCCGGCAAATACTCGAATGCTAGTTTTGGTTCGTTAATGATCTTGAAGGCAGCAACACTTCCTCGTGGTTCCTTAGGTAGATGATTTATAATATTTTCTCTCCCTTTTTTCGTGGTGGTATATCTCTTCCTAGTGGTGTTCCGTCAAGATTCAGTCTTATGGTTCACTATGTGTAAGGCATCCGAAATATTGCTTTCCATGGCTTCCGCAAGCACAAATGTCTCCATCCCTTGAGAATTGGCCTGAAACCTTTTTTTTCATACTTGCTACTTCCTCAACTAGAGCCTAAATCTGTCTGTCTTTCTTCATATGTTGCTTTTTATTTTCAGCTAGCCTCTTGGTCAACCAAACGATTTCTGTAATCCTTTGGTTGGAGGGAATTTGTTGTGGTGATGAAGCTTCTAAACCATGGTTCATACCTTCCAACTGTGGTGGTTGATTACCAACGTCTTAATTAATCGTCGCGGTCTCCTCGAGGGCATTATTGTGCTGATTTTCTCTTGCCGCTGCTTGATTTCTGGTTATATATATTCGTGAAGTGACCATGTTCTCTTTAATAGTGGTTACTGACTTTTTGTTCAATTCTCCACAATCGGCACTAGATGTTGATGCAACAAAAATCTTTTTATGAACTTCGTGCACAGCAACGTTCTTCTTCTCCTTTGCTTGACTGATCGATTAACCTGTAACCACAATAGAACCTATGGGGGTGAAAGTTGGTTGTTCGGCGAAAACCCTCCGATACTTAAGTCATGGCTTTACTTTTAGTTGTGAGAAAAAGTAAGGAACAAATGAGCAATATGTGTGCTCCCAAGTCGTTTTTACCATACGTATCTGCTTGCCTTTTTTCTTATTTTATAGATTGCTTCTAGTTTTTCAAATTTAGTAGAATTCAATGGAATCCGAAAATAAGAATCAATGGTATTTTAATTCCAAGAATCAAGGAGATTCATTAGGTAAGCATTGGCTTTCGGAATTTACGGGATCATGCGCCTTATTTGCGTAGGGTACGTCTACTGGCCTTGGGATTTTTATTTTGTAAGGAGTTTTACTTGTTAAGAATCCTTGTTGTGGAATAATTTGGGCAGAATTAGAAGAGAAATTGAATTCTTCGCAGATACGTAACTATAGCAAGGTCTCGAAATAAAGGTCCTAGCTCGAGGCCCTCAACGTAACCTTAAAAGGTCTCGGACTTGATCATTTCCAAAGTATCTCGTCTATTGTTGGGTCGCTGAGGTCCTTTTTCTCTCTGGTCAATGTATTTGGAAATGAATTGGATTTTTGACTCCATAGTAAAATATAGACTAATGTTGGAAAAATGAGATCAATAAAATGTTTTCTTGTAGATTATGATAAACAATTTTAATG
>JAXCLQ010061933.1:0-16073 GCA_035584115.1 Cedrela odorata | reverse complement strand
TCGCTTCAAAAGACCGCTTCACCAAAGGGTCTAGGTACATAAAAATGTAGGGTTGAATTTCAATTACTTCCAATAAAAAATCATTTTTTCTTCCAGGTTTTGTTGAGGGTAGGGTTGCCAATAATAGGGTTATTCTCGCCAACTCAGTTCTGAAGGTAAAACCACCTAGGATTGCTTATGAGATTTCTTTTTAATATGAACATGTATTCAATCTCTTCAAAAGAAGGATCGTGATATGAGATCTGGTGCCATATGATGTACAAACCAGATATGATTATTCAATTCTTAAGGTTTAGTTGGTAGAGAGAGAGTTCAAAGGAAGTGAGGATTCGAGTAAAGTATGGTTGAATAGGTAGTCTAACGCATAAGTGAAAGAATTCTTCGTTGAAGGCCATCTCGCCCTCAAGTTTAACTCAATTTCGGTTATGATCGAGATAAATTTGTTTGCTTCGAAATATGCTAGGTCTCGCCTCGTCAGAGTTGGGGAGGCAATTGGGACGATGGCTTGTTCCTCGACCGAGTTGTTTTCCCTATAAGACATTTTCTATTTTTACATAAGGAAAGTGAGGGGTTAAAAAGCAGTTCTAGGACCCTGAACAACTCAAAAGGATTAACTTAAAAGGTCTCTAAATCTAAGAAGATATTCATTAAGTTCCCTAATCGATCAAATATACCACAAAATCAATTACAAAAGAATGGAAGGAGAGAAGAAGAAATTTACTGTTGAGAGTTGAAGAACTTGAAGTTGTGAAAAGCTTGAAACTGAGTTGTTGCTACTGTTTTGTTGTTGAAATTGTTGCAAAGGAAAATGATGGCATAAAGGTAAAGAAAAAAGGTAAAAAGGTGAAAGGTGGGATATTTAAGGGAGAAGAAGAAACCCAATCGCCGATATCCGTTACAGATCAAGAGATGGGATGTAGCCACGTCAAGGGAGAAGCTGAGAGGATGCGTCTTATTAATGGGAAGGGGGCAACCATCATTAGGGGCAGTTAGATCTCTTGGGGTCCGAACCGTTGGATCCCTAGAGCCAGTCATCATCTGCTACTTTTCGAAAACAAGCGGACTCCCAGCTGAATATTTAATTATGACAGGCAGGCATGTCTCTTCAGAACCGTCATCTTTAGTTTTAATCATGGAACAGTTGTTTTTGACTAAAACTAGAGGGCTTGATGTTGGGTATAGTTCAGTATGCATAAGGCCCAGAAGAATAAAGGCCCGAAATGACCCTACAGGAAGAGACGGATGGTGTTTTGAGACCAACTGCTACCCAATGAGAGCTATTTAAGTGATAGGGAGCCCGGGTCTTGTCTAGCAAAAGAAGAAAAAGGTCTCGGGTCGGCATAATAATAAAGGGTATGGTGAGGATTTTAGGAAAGATAGAAGCCGAGATCTCTTAGAATCACTAGGAGGCTCGGTTCAAGTCTTATCCAAGGGACGTACCATAAAGGTCTCGGCTACATCTCATTAAGGTTTTAGCCACAGCTTACGAAGGTATTGGGCAGGCAGCGCCAGAGCTTATCTTAGGATAATAACAATCCTCAAACAAAAATTTTTGAGACCTCGCTACAGTTACGTATTAGTGAAGGATTAATCTCTTTCCCATATATTCTTGGATTCTTGTCAAATTAAGATTCTTATATAATAAAAATCCTAATGATACGATGCCACCAAATCCGGAAGCCGATGCTTAACTTATGGAATCTCTGTAATTCTCGCACAGTGGGATTTTGGTTACTAGATTTCATAGTATCCTGCCATATTAAGGAAATAATAACATTTATAAAAGGAGATCAACTATAACCATGTTCGACGACTGAAACTTTGGCAAAAAATACTATAATCCTCCTTCAACTTTCTCTTTTTAATAACAACAAGCAAAACCCTAATTTAAATATCGGAGGGTTTTCGCCGGATAATCGGCTTTTCACGCCTATAACTCTTAATTGTGGTTGCAAGCATTATAAGTTTATATTAGAAGAAGAAGGGAGATTGTTGCTGGTGCACGAGATCCGCAAAAAGGATTTTTTGCTGCATCAACAATATTTATTACTGATATATAAAGTTTTTGGAATAACAATTAGAGAAATTAACTTATATTTAGTTTATGAGATCTCGTCATTTTTAAATGTTTCCAATCGTAGAATTATCTATGCTACGACATTGATAAATCCATATTAGATTCACATATGTTATGTTTGATTCTTTAGAACAGGAATATAGCTAATCTTATAAGCTACTAGTAAGAGTGTTCACTTAGTATAACATTTAAATGCTTCTTAGAAAACAAGTACATCAAACTGACCCGCTTGAGAACCCATATGAAGTGTTATACACGTGTATATGAGAATTCTTTAAGTTGCGATGATATCACTGATCTTTAAACTTGAGATCTTCATGGTACCTTATTTGTGGATCATATATGATTTGACATTATACATCTGTCATCTATAACGAGATTACACATAGGGTAATTTGAAAAGCACGTAAATGTGTGAGAGATCAATAAATGATTTGTTATTTTGAATAACATAGAGTCGATATCCCAAGGAGTGTCATTTTGACATAAGTGATAATATAAGTATATAGACATGGTAAGCTCTGAAAGGAGTTTTAAAAACTCTAAATTCTATTATTAACTTTAATAAAAAGTTTTAATAACCATAACTTAATATAATAGACATTTTTTATATTCTAGATTCTTTGGTGGGATATGTATGAGGCAAAAGAATTGTATCATACAGTAATCGTATATGGAATAAATTTTACTAAATTTAGTATTCTTTCTCAATTGAAGTTCATAATGCATTATTAGATGCTATTTTTGATCTATGAAAATTAGTTTCTTAATTAGGGAGTTAATTGAAAATAAATTAATTATATTAATTTATCTAGACTTAACAAATTTATAATTATCTTTATTGTCAACATAAGAAAGAATCTAATGGGTTACACACTAAAAGGTATTAAGGAATTAAAGTTAAATTATGTAGATAAATGATTAAGAACTTAATTGTTAAATTCAAAATTTTTAAGGGTTTATTTAATAGTTTTAAAAATGATTAGGGTTAAATTATAATTATACAAAGTATTTATTTAATTATAATTATTTAATTATAGATATTCTAATTTGAGTAGAATAATATTAATTAATTAATTAGTATTTAATTTAAAAAAAGATTACTAATAAGATTAGGAATCTATTTAGTGAATTTTTTACTTGAATTAGAATTTGAATAGTCAAAATAGAAAATCTATATAAACTCTTTTTTAATCTAAAAATATACGTGAATGAGAATAAAAAAAAAAGATAATTTTATTCAAAAGTTGAGAGAAAATTTTTCTTGACAAAAAATTCTCAAGGAATCAAAACCTTAATTTATTTCTTTTCATGAGCTCTAAATAATTAAGATTTAGGAAAATTTAACACTCAAATTTTTTATCTTATGTGAATTATCATTTGACATCACACATTTAGGTGGTTGATTTAGAAAAAAATATTCGCGCAATTTTTGTATTTGGATTATAACTTTTGACTATGATATTAGATTAATATTATTCAAAAAGATTTAAAAAGAAAACTAAAAATCAGTAACTTTGTATTTTACAAAGAAATTCCTATTCAAATATTTTGAAGGTCAAAACAGCATTGAAATTTATGGATTTGTAGAGAATCCGAAAAAAATGTTATTTTAGCTCTATTTGTGGTGAAAATTTAAAATAAAATCTTAATATTTTATTTTATTTTTATTGATATTATAAAATAAGATAAATAACATGATTTTGGTATGAGAATTAATAAATCTTTAATTAATATAATTAATTAAAATAAAAATTAAAAATTTACTGTATATAATATATTTAATTCCCAAGAACTGAGGAAGCCTCAACAAAATCTGTAATAACGGAGGCCATTTGCATCTTATGCAAGAAAGATAAAATCAATAGAGTAACATACCATGATGTAAAAGAGTGCTGGACCTAACCTATATTAGCTAGCATATTAGTAGCATCATTTTCATCTCTAAAGACAATTAAAGTGAACATCCATACAAGATATAAGGACTAAACAATTATTCTAAGGACTAAAAAGAGTCCAAGGATGGATAATACGCTTTGCTAAATGAAGACTCACCAACATGGGAATGCTTTCAATCCAAAGCTTATGCCAAGTACAAGTATGAGCTTGTTTAGTAACAAAAATAGTTGCCCTAATTTCTGTAAAAGAATAAATTTACTTAGCTAAAAGACCAGCAAAATCGCACCACAAGCAACCAAACTTGGGTTGACTTTTGACATACTATTTGTATTAACCTTACTCGAATCAGTAGGAGGAGAGGACCAAGTTATTACATGTACTTTAGGAGCGTTACAAATAGGAGGATGCCAACTTAAGCTTAAAAGTAAATAACGATCTCTTTTGAAAGTAATGTAAAATGGGCAAAGACCAGTGACATGTACAAGAAAAGCTTTACAATTAAAAAGGAAGACCATGGTGGGGATTTTTTTATTCACAAACCAAACTAGATTACGAGCCTTCCATATCACATTTAAAATTCACAAAAACATTGCAAACCATATATTGTATAGTTGGGACTAGAAACATTTAGAAATAAAGCCATCAAAGAAGTCATGGATATTGGATGGAAAAGGAATGTAGGTATGAAATCCAGCAGCTAACCAACCCCATAATCTCTATAGCATGGGAACAATATATGAAAAAATGAGAAATATCTTCCATCACACACAAGGAATCATATAAAAGATAAGTAGAAGTCAAATAAAACTTCTAGGGGATATGAGGACCCCCTAGAGAAGCTTTGGTTGAAAAAATCTAATACAACCATAGGTTGAGCTAACTGTGAAAGAACTATTGGTTGAAATATCCAAAACTACCTTATCCTTGCTAGCAAAAAAAGGCAAGACAAGATCATGGATTTGGTTTGTAGCATTTGGCAACAACTATTTAAAAGAATGAGGCAAATTCTAACATCTAATAGTAATAACCTGTGAAACTGTGGAAGAGAGAGAATATGCTAAATAATGAAATTCTGAACAAATCGGCTTATGTAAAACGATCGAGCCAAAAATTGATATGAGTGCGATGACCAACAATTCAACGAATGTGAGTAACAAGAATTGAAAAAAAAATTTTAAGCCAGGGTTAAACCGAATAACATTAATACAATTAATTATAAGATGAAGTAGATAGATGAAACTGAGATTTTAACCACAAAAAACAGTTTACCTCAGAGGCCAAATAGCTTCAATCAAGTTTTGACAAACAAGACAAATTCATGCAGCGAAATTCACATAAACCCAAACCTCCCTCTTCTACAAGGGTTCAAACCTTAAACCAAGGAAGTGTAATGCATTTTCTATTAGAGCAATCCTCGAACTAAAGAGAGTTACAAGCCCACTGATTTAATTAGTGAATCAAAGATTTTGGCCGGAGATAAATCATGAAACTGTAAAGTAAGAGACTTTGAAAACTGATTTAATAAGCTGAAACAATCCGCAATGGAGAGTCATTTCCTTTTCTAACTCTCTAACCTTGCCTTAGCCTTATTTGTCAAAGCTTGTACAGAACCCTAGAAAATAAGAATTCGTAAATAAGAATAAAAGAAAAACTACCTTCACTGAAACCTAACTTATTAAGAATTTATTTTTTTATTCAAAGCAGAGCCCTTGAAATACAATGACTTTTTAATTCTTTATAAACTGCTGACCTACAAAGTCAAAATAATAAAGGTGAGACAATGGCAGCCGACAAAAGAGAATATTTTGCTTGTATTACTAAAAATGATGTTACAATAGTTGGCGTATACACACACATACACACACATACACACATTTCAAGATATGAAATCCTAGAATGAATGACAAGATTATAGCTTATAACAATGAGGAATCCTTATGTTTCTCTGGCTTAGGTTAAGGCAATAAGGTGAATTCTTTGGTTTTCTTTATTGCCAAGCAAGATTGCTTGGGAAACAAGTTCACCAAGCAGTTGTGTGCAACTTAAGCCTAATTAATCAAAATGAGCCTTATGCTTAACATCCCTTCTTGAGCTCACCAGTCTGGTAGGATGTTGAGCTTGGGTTTTAGTGTTTTGAATCTTTCTATTCCCAACGGTTTGGTAATGATATATGTTAATTGATCTTTGGTAGAAACATATCTTATTTCAAGTTCCCCAGGTACAATTCTTTCTTTGATGAAGTGCACATCTATCTCGATGTGTTTTGACCTCCTATAAAAGACAGGATTTGTAGTTATGGGTGTTGCACTAATGTTGTCACACTAGATAATTGGTTTATGTACAAGATTCATATTCAAATCAAATAGCAATGACATCAACCATATTATTTTATTTCTAGTTAAAGCTAATGACAGGAATTTTGATTTTATGCTTGATCTTGCAACCACCTTTTGCTTCCTTAAACTCTAAGACTATGAATTTCCACCAAGGAAGATGTTATAGCCATTTACTAACTTTTTTCATCTGCTTCATTTGCCCAGTCAGCATTAGTGAACCCAATCAATTTCATTCTTCCTCTAGCAATAAAGAAAAGTCCATGATTTTGAGTTCCTTATAGATATATAAATATTCTTTTGTATGCAATCTAGTGGGGTAGTCTTGGATTCTCTATGTATTAACTCAATTTGTTGACATTAAAAGCAATTTCAGGTCTTGTGAGAGTTACAAACTGTAATGCTTCTATAATGCTTTTGTAAAGTGTTAAATCATGAAACTGAGTTCCATTTTCTTTAGTTAGCTTCTTAGTTGTGCTCATTGGTGTTAGACTTTCTTTGCACTTTTCCATTCCATTTTTCTTAAGCAAGTCTTAAATGTACTTGCTTTGACATGAATGCATGCCATGTTGGTCTCTTATCACTTGAATTTCCAAGACGTAGTTCAATGATCCGAGAACTTTCAATGAAAAATTGTTATTTAATTTCTTTATGATTTCATTCATTAATTTCTCATTGTTACTTATTATTAAGATGTCATCCACATATATTAATAGCATCACCAAATTTTCATTTTTATTTAAGAGAAACGGTGAGGTGTCTGTTTTAAGATTTACAAACTTTCTTTAGCTTATCATATTAGACTTTAGAAGCCTTATTGAGTTTGTAGATCTGATGTGGGTATCGTTTACCTTTAAAACCTTCAGGTTGTGTCATAAAAACTTCTTCAACAAACTCTCCATTCAAAAAGACATTGCATACATCAACTTGTTTGATGCCCTATCCATACAAAACAACAAAGTTTAGGACCACTCTCATTATTGTAGACTTACCAAAGGGTTAAAAGTTTTTGTATTATAAACACTAGTAGTTTGATGATATCCCTTAACTACTAGTCTGGCCTTATACTTCGCACTAATCAATTTGACTTGTATTTGATTTTATACCCATTTGTTTCTTACAACTTTTGCATTGGGTGTGGAAGGTACTAAAATCTAGGTTTTGCTTTTTAGTAAGGCATGATATTCTTTTTCCATGGCTTGCCTTTACTTATCATCAACCATAACTTATTATGTATTGTTGGGAACAGTTTCAACATCAATGATGCTTTTCCAAGTAAGAAATATCTTGGGCTTAAAGATACTATACTCTGATCTGGTCACCATTAGATAAGTATTTGATAGGTATTGCTTTGAGGGTGGCTATATGCATTGTAATTCTACTTCATCTTCATTGTTAACTATGTGATGCTTAAGAGGCAATGTTTCATTTACTGATTGGTTTTCTGGGTTTCAAGTAGCTTAAGTATGTGATGTTGATTTTGATTGTGATTGTGTAAAGATATTTTGTTATGAATAAGTTGTTGTTGAAGTGTTCAAGAAGAAGTTTTAAAATGCAAAATCTTCATTTGTTTCATATTAAGGGATCAACAAAAGTTTCAAATAACTTTGACCATGATTTCTGTTTTGAGGATTTTCATTGACTTTGAACAATGAGTTATTTTTGAAAGGAAAATATGTTTCCTTAAAAATGAAATGTCTGGCTATATATATTCTTTATGAGCTATATAGACATTTATACTCTTTATGCTTATGGTTGTATCCAATGAATGTGTATTTTGCTGTGTGATATTAGAGTTTGTTTTGATTATAGGCTCTAAGGTGAGGATAACAAGCACATCCAAAATATTTTAGGAATGAATAATCTGGTTGTTTGTTGTAGAGTTTTTAGTGGGGCGATTAATTGTTTAAAACTAGTGTTGAAAGTCTATTTATCAGATATACAAATGTTTCAAAGGCTTCAGATTGAAATTTTAAAGGCAATCTTGCTTGTGCTAGTAGTGTGAAGTCAATCTCTACTATATGTTTGTGTTTTTTTCTCTACTTTATCATTTTGATGTGATATATGTGGGCATGTTGCCTAAAAATCACTCATTTCTCTCTTAGATAGTATTAATGGTCTTAATTCACCTCCCAACATGTTTATAGTGTTTTGATATTAGTTTCCATGTGTTTTTCAATTTATTCTTTGAATTGAATTATTGTGGGTTTTGTCTGTGCTTTGTTTATTAATGGATAAATCCATGTGAATCTGGTATAGTCATCTACTATACTCAAGAAGTATCTATAACCATTTCTAGAGATCAAAGGAGTTGGACCTCATAAATCTAAGTACAAAATTTCTAGTGACTTCACTGTTTTAGTTTCACTATTCTTAAAAGTCAATTTATGATTCTTTTCATATTGGCATGCCTCACAAAATGAAGAAGATTGATTTTTATTGCTGGTAGAAAAGTTTTTACATGACTCTAAGACCTTTTTTAAGACTTGATCATTGGGATGACCAAGTCTTATATGCAAGCAATCTAAGACATTGACATACATAGTACTGACTTTGGGATTATTAAGGAATCTAAACTAGACTCATTTTCAAGACAAATTGGATTACTGTCTTTGGAAGCAAATAAGGATGTAGTAAAAATAGGTGACTTGGACTCTAAATTGTACTTGACTCTAGTTGAACCTTTAATCTTTCTCACATTTTTCAATAAATAAATATCTCTTCTAGTCACTCCTTCCACGAACACCTTCTCCTTCTTGTCCTTTACAACACAAACATTATCATGAAATTTAACAACTATGTTATTGTCATTGACAAGTTTGAATATGCTTATGAATTTTTGGTTATCTTAGGAACATATAGTATATTTTTCAAAATCAAAGGCTTAATGTTCTTGGCCTGCAAGTAACTATTTCCTATATCAGTAATTGAAAGCTTTTCATCACTACCTACTGTCAATTTTTCCATACCTTAGTAATAGGCTCTCATCGATAAGTTACTCAACTCATTTGTCACATGGTTGGTGGCTTCGCTATCAAGATACCATACATTATCACTTACTATTTCTTGTGTTGTAACATAGGCTGATGACTGTTCATTGTGGGTTACACTCTCAGACATAAAGTTCTGGTCACACCTATACCAACAGGCTTAGGCTAGATTCTCAAATTTGTTGCAAATTTGGTATGTTATTTTGGATTGCCCTCTACCTTGAGAAGATTTGCCTTTTCCTCTTCCACAATTATTGCCTTTGTTTTGACTGAAGTTAGTTTATCTTGCTACTAAGTTATTTTTCTTCAGATTCCATCTATTATTGTGATTATTTACAATAATGTTAGTTTCCATGTTTACATTTACATTGACATTGTTATATTCAATCCTGTTTACAAATATTAGCAACTCTCGATAAAAATCTTCCAGTAGTAGTATGTTCATCCTTAAGGCAATGTTCACAATCACTGGGTTATATTCAGTGCCAAGATCTCCCAATATGTATTCAATCAAATCTTTATCTAAAAAAAACTTTCCAGACAAGGATAATGCATCTGCTAAAGTTTTTATCTTGGTGAAATAATCAGTCATGGACTGTGAACCCTTGTTGGTTGTTTGAAGTTGATTCTTCAACTGCATGTTAGAAGCATATAACTAATTGGAATACATCTTGGAGATTGTATCTTATAGATCCCTGAGGCTGTTGTAGTTGGTTAGTGAGGGAATGACAGTCTCACCTATGTTGGAAAGTAACTAGTTAGGGTAGATTTGGTCTTGTTTCCTCTTATAGAGATAGGCTAGGTTTTCTAAGCTATTGTTTGTATTAGGAACTTGTTTTGACCCATCGATGTAGCCTTTAAGGTTATTGCCATGGATTGTTGGCAAAACCTATGTCTTTCAAATCCAAAAATTATGCCTATCAAGCTTTACTAGAATGGTGAATGAGAGATTGGCTTATGGAAAAATGTGTATGGTATACACACACACACACACACACATACATACATTTCAAGATATAAAACCATACAATGAACGATAAGATTAGGGGTAGGCAGAAAATCGATGGTTTAATTCAGTTTGGAAATGTATCGGTTCGATTTTTGTTTTAAAAAAATCAAACCAACAGTTATCGATTTAGTTTGAAAAAAACCAAATTGACAATTATCAGTTCGGTTTGAAAAAAATAAACCGACAATTATCAATTTGGTTTTTGATTTGAGGTTGGTCCAAATCAATAAAACTAAACTAAACTAATATATTTTAAAATTTTATTGATTTAGAATTTTTTTTATTGGGTGTCTTATGATTTTATAATAGATCATACTATAATATAACAAAATCTTCAAGTATAAAAGAAAACTTAACTTTAATTTTCTCACTTCTCTTTCTCTCCGTAGCCACCTTTCACATATACACTTCAACTTCAACTTTGCTGCAAACTTACCTCTAATATCCAAACATTAAAACATTGTGAGTTGCTAATTTTATTTTGTTTAATAAATTAGTTGTTGATTTTATTCTAATTTTTCTTGATAAATATTTTTTTATCTTATTTTATCTATTAATCAAACACTAATTGTTTATAGTTCTAATATACAATGTGTAAACTATGTTCTTTGAACATAGGGATAAAATAGTTATTGTATGACATATATTTTCGCACATACATGATTATGGTTAGTTGACACATTACCGGTACTTAGTTGAGCTTAAGTTAGCTTATGATATAAGTTTTAGTGTGTTTAATATTATGGAATTAGAATAAATTGAGTTACAATATGTTATTCTATACTTACGCATTTGGTGTTCTTACTAGCCGATTAGATAGTGGGGTTAAAGGGTAGCACTCTTATAGGAGTGCAAAGGAAAGAGCCCTTATAAAGAAAATAAAATTGGTTATATAAAATATGTGGTTTCGGCTTAAAATTTATGTGAAAAATCTGTGTTTGAATAGGAAGTATTAATACACGGGATTAAAGAAATCGATACATGTACCAAAATATCGATGCCTTAAGGATTCATGTCGATATCTAATGAAGGGATCGATACCTTCATGAAAGGTATCAATACTTTGCAAGTTAAAGACTTGGGAATAAATTACAAGTCAGCCAGATCGATGCATATGGAGAAAGTATCGATACATTACAAGTCAGAGAATTTGAAAATAATTACATATTGAACTAGATCGATACCTTTATTAAAGGTATCGATACATTGCAAATGAGTAATACATGAAGGTAAATGTATCGATACTTGTAATCAAAGGAATTTCTATATTCGAATTTTAATAAACGGATTGATACCTAGTTCAAAGATATTGATACCCAGTCCTAGGGATTGATACCTAGCCTAAAGGTATTAATACATTAGGCAAATCTGGATAAAATTCGTCTGACAGTTTTGAAAATTTTAAAACTTCTTAAGGATAGTTTGTTCTTTTCATCAATTTCTATAAATACCTAGGATTAACTCCCCAATCGTTCTTCATTTTCTTACTCACCCTCTCTCTCTTAAATACATCTCTCTCTCTGATTTTCTTATAATCTTAGCAAATCCTTTAGCTTTTCCTTTCAAATTTTATTGTCAAGTGATTACCCAACCTTTCTTCTTCAATTTGGTACTGATTTTGGCCTAGAAACAGTAAGGAGTAGCAAGAAAGGAACTAGGGTTTAAAGAAATTTGGGAATTTTTTATTTAAACGTTGATTTGAGATTCCTAAGGACTTTTACTAGTTTAAGGTAAATTTATTAACCTGTTATAAGCTTGATTTAAGATTTGATACAATTTGAAATCTTAGAGTTTACTGTTCATTCGAGACTTACATTGATTTTGCATAAAAAAATATAGATTTGTGTTAAAGTGGGTTAATTGGAGTATATGATAGTCAATTATGTGTTAGTTCTCATGTGGAATATATATGTTCGTTATGAATGAAAATGCGAATTTGGAAAACTAATTGCTATGGGATTTTATTGTTGAAAATTGAATAAATGGTCTCCGTTAGTAAACCTCGAGAAAAGTGTCATGTATCAACTAAGAGAATTTATCTATGTTTTCTACGAGCATTGCATTTAGTGCATATATGTCAAATTATTTGAAATCGTAGAATTTATTATTATATGCATGTGTGGTATTAGGTTCCTAGAACGTGAGAGAAAGACCAAATAAGCTCGAGGACCCTTAGTGAGAGTGGTTACTCTCCCTTTATAGTAAGTAAATTTATACATACATGAATATTTACATATAGGTTGTATAATTGTGTGTTAGATAAGCTATTTTATGATTAAAGTGAAATTTAAAATGAAAACTGTTTCATGTGATTTACATGATGTTGAGATATTTTGTTCATTTAGCATGTTGTTAAAAGTTATTTAATATTCATGCTGAGTTGGCTGAGGAGACCGGATTTGATTTATATTCATTGTTGGAGAATGATTTGATTATATATGTATATTAGTGATGTGGCCAATAGGCCGATTATTGATTCATGGCTAATGGACCTGATGTACGGTGTAAACTCTATCCTTCAAGCATAAGGGTAAAAATAATTAATTTATGACATTCATGTTTGCATATGCATAATTAATGGATAGTTAACACATTATCAAGGCATAGATGAACTTAAATTAAGTTTTAATATTATGAATACAATGAATTTAAAGTTATAATTTAGAATTTAATATAAGAGGGATTTTAGAATAAAGTCCTACGCTGATGTATTTGGTGATATGGAATGATTGGTGCTAGTTGGAAATTTATATTTAAACAATAGAATTTACTTTAAGAAATTAATGGAAAAGTTAAATAGAATTGAGTTATGGAATAATCGGTGTCAATTAAAAATTTGAACTAAGTATTAAACTGTTTTTTGCCTAAAGTGTTCACGCCTTTACTTGGAAATGTTGATACTTTCAAGTGAAAGTATCGATACTTTGCATAAAAGTGTCCACATTTTCATAGAAAGTGTCGATACTTTATAGCAAAGTACCGACTTGGGATCCCAACAGGCAGAGTGTCAATATTTCATTTGGAAATATCAACCCCTTTAAAAGTATCGACACTTTACCCTAAAGTATCAACATTTTGTTCAACCGTATCAATAATTTCCCCAAAAGTATTTATATTTTGTCCCCAGAAAGATTTTGAAGGCTACTAATTTCAAAAGTATCAATCCCTTTTATGAACTTATTTATGTGATTTATAATCATTATCTAGAAATGAATTGTTTTAAATTATGCATGTATATTGGTGATGAGGCCATTAAGGCTGGATATTGTTGTATGGCTAGTGGACCAGTTTATTTACTGTATATACAGGGAGGTAGCCTATGGACGAACCTATTAAGAGGTTGCATAGTTGAGTAAAGCCATAGTGAGACTGATATAAGCGTGAGAGGCCATGACAAATCTACTATGTACTGAGCACGTATTTGCTGTTATAAAGACTCTATAGAAAGTCATGGTGGCTTGATAAGGATCTTAGGGATTTGATGAATATGACAAAGATAGTCACTTTATTACTAAGTGATTACTCGGGACTAACATCGGTGAGGCAGACGAAGTTTTATAAGTTCATGTTTTACCTTACTAAAATGATTTTGTAAAGCATGAAAAAAATGATTTGTTATTTTATAAGAATGCATTACGTATGATTTTTGTGTATAAAAGGATCATTGATGAATTTCGACGTTACCTTGGCCAAGGTAGAGATCAAGAAAGTATGGCCAGACTGTTTTGGTTGTTTAAATTAAATGCAGGCTTGTAATCTATTTTACAGTCATTTGTTGTAAATGAAAATGTATATAAGTATTTTCGAGCATGATATTAATGAAATCTCAATATCTAAGAATTTGGAATGAATGTTTATATATGTATATAGGTATATATGTATTTACTCACTAAGTATAGTTGTATACTCACTCCTTACAATTATAACTTTCAGATTATGAGCCCTAGTACTCGCTGGGCTTGTGGTAACGGTAGAGAGCATACAACGCTCTTAGTAGGTTCTTCTTTCTTAACTCACATATATAATTTGAGTCTATAGGATATATATTTTCTAGAATATATGTAAAGTATAGTAACTAAATGTTTATATAAGAATTTATTATTTTGTTCAACCCATATGTAAATGATTTCTAAATTTATATTTATATAAATAGAGCATGTTGTGGATGAATTGATCACAAAGATCAATTCTTTGATGCTGATGATTCCAAGGATGAGAATTTATATTTATAAATTGTTTTCAGGTTTTGGTTATTGACAGGAAAGCTTTATAGGCTCTCTTAATACATTTGAGGTGTGTAGATTGTATCATGAGGGTTTTTGGTGATTATCACGGGTGGACCCTAGGGTCGGGGTGTGACATATAACTAGTAAGCCTGTTTATTAACTGTAACTACAAGAAGGTAGCCTATGGATAGAACTATTGAGAGGCCGCATAGGTGAGTGAAGCTGCAATGGAGTAAGTTTAAGGGAGAAAGTCTATGGTAAGCCCACTGTGTATCGTACACGTATGCGCAGTTATAGATATCCTATAAAAAGTCCTGACGACTTGATAGAGATATCTTGGATTTGAAAGATTGCGAGGACAGTCACTCGTGTCGCCAAGTGACTATTTGGGGCCAATATTAGTTAGAGAGCGTATTTTAATAAATGCATGTTTTACAAAAATAAATAATGTTTATAAAGCATTCGAAGTAGTTCTCTATTTCTTAGAACTTATTGCATATGATTTTATACATGAAAGATTCATTTATGGTTTCGATGTTACCTTGGACAAGGTAGTGGTCGAGAAAGTATAGCCAGCCCAGTTGTCTATTTTAAATTGTTTGCAGACCAATGAAATATTTTCTAGTTAATTGATTTCTACGAATATGAATATATATATACTTTTGAGTATATTGTTTAAATAAATCCCAATATCTAAAATTTAAAAATGTGTGTGCATGTATGTATATATATGTGTATTATATTTACTCATTGAGTATATTCGTATACTTGCTCCTCACCATTTCAGCTTTCAGGTTAAACGCTTTAGTTTTCGCCAGACTAGTGATAGCAGCAGAGAGTCTTCGGTGTTTGAATTAGATTTATTTTTTCTCTCTGACTCACATTTGTATTATTATACTGGATAGATTTATTTAGAGTTGTAATATATTTGTAAACCAAATGATTTATGTAAATGTTTAAATTTATTCAACCAGAATAAATATGATTTCTATTATAATATTTATTTATTTGAAATGTGTTGTAGATGAAATGATCATGGATGATCAATTCTTTAATAATGATTATATGGACGGGAGTTATTATTTTATAAATTATTTTTAGGATTTTGTGATTAAAAAATAAAAGGAAAGCCTTATAGGTTTCTTTTGATACTTCTAGATGTATAGGGTGTATCATAAGAGTTTGTAGCGATTATCACGAGTGGACCTCAAGTTCGAGGTGTGACACAATGATTTTTAACACCATAAGTTGTTTCTTTCTAACTCTCTCTCTGTGTTTCAACACTAGTTGTCGGTCGTTTCTTAAACAGTCGATATGCTCCTCTCAACCTCTCAAATGCTTATTCTTGCTAGGATTTTACATATGATGCATACATTTGTAATGGACTGTTTCTTTTGTTTTTGTTTTTGTTTTTACTGTAATGGACTGTAATTATTCTGATTTCCTGCCCTATTCGTTTAATGATGCAAACAATTGATTTGGAGATTTCTAAGAAAATAGAGTTGAAAAAAGTTTCAATCTATTTTTAAAATCTTTTTG
>JAXCLQ010061922.1:3025-16073 GCA_035584115.1 Cedrela odorata | reverse complement strand
GAAACATATTAAATACAAGCCTATATTACTATTCACATAAATAGTAATTTAGCCCTCTAAAACAATATTAAATGAGCCCAAAACAATAAACTCAACCCAAAATCAATCTAATTAATCACCATAATTTAATTCGCTTATTTTTTCTATTTAATTTTAGGAGCCCAAAACAATTCAGCCTAATAAGCCTTATGTGCACATCTCTTTTACTCTATTTAATGCCTTTGATTTCTTCTAAAATTCTAAATTTTGTAAGCTGAATCTTTTTCACATCGAAATGTAGCTTTTCTTCTCTTTTTGGTGGTTCGTCTATAAGAATCTTACAAAATATAAAAATAAATAATTAAGCATTAAGAATTTCAAGAAACTAGCTAAGAAATAAAGAGAAATTAATAGAAAAATATGCAAATTTCAGCACTTATCACTACCGAGAACTATATCAGAAGCTACAACATCTATATTAAAGCTCGAAAAGTGTTGAGAACTGCAAACTGAGATGGAAGTAGCGATAATTAGGGCAAATGTGGTAGAAAATAGCCACTATGACTCGGTTCTTAGGTGGGCTGAATAAGGAAATTGCGAGTGTAGTTAAGCTGCATCATTATGTGGAGTTGGAGGATGGAAAAGAGGGATGGAGGTTATGACAAGCCTAAGACCGAGAGTGGTAAGGGGAAAGAAGTGGAATTAGGCAAAGTTAAGGTTAAGTCTGAGGTTGTAACACCAAGATCCAAGTAGATAAAGCATTTTAAGTGTTTGGATATTGGATATTATGTATCAGAATGCCCTAACAAGAGAACGCCAGTAATGAAGGCTGATGGTGATGTAGAGGAAGAGATGCCTATTTTAGAGGATGCTAGTGATTATGAGGGAGTAACTTTCCTATTAGATAACCTCTCATTGGTTGTTAGATGAACTACATGGTTCCAAGTTATTTTTTAAGATAGTTCTTAAGAGTGGGTACCATCAAATTCGCATGAGAGAGGGTGAAGAGTGGAAGACAGCATTCAAAACCAAACATGGCTTATATGAGTGGTTAGTAATGCCCTTTGGTTTAACAAACGCCCCTAGCACCTTTATGAGATTAATGAACCATGTCTTGCATGCATTTATAGGGAAGTTTGTTGTGGTCTATTTTGATGACATTCTAATGTACAGTAAGTCATTAGATGAGCATGTAGAACATTTGAGATATGTTCTTGAAGTTTTAAGGAAAGAAAAACTATATGCTAACCTTAAGAAATGTACATTCTGCATAGATAGACTTGTTTTTCTTAGTTTTGTTATATCTGCAGATGGTGTTGAAATGGACATGGAAAAGGTTAGGACTATTCAAGATTGGCCTACACTTAAGTCTGCAGGTGAGGTTAGGAGTTTCCATGGGCTAGTTAGCTTTTATCGTCGATTTGTTCAAGATTTCAGTAGCATTGCAGCACCACTGACTGAGGTTGTGAAGAAGACAGTGAGTTTTTAGTGGGGTGAAGAGCAAGAGAGCACCTTTCAAATTTTAAAGGAAAGATTATGTAGTGAACCAGTATTAGGATTACCAAGTTTTGATATGACATTTGAGATTGAGTGCACTGCTTCAAACATAGGCATTAGAGAAGTGCTGATGCAAGAGAAAAGGCCTATTGCTTATTTTAGCGAGAAATTGAATGGGGCAACATTGAAATACCCTACATATGACAAGGAATTATATGCGCTCGTGAGATCATTGGAGACTTGGCAACATTACTTATGGCCTAAGGAGTTTGTCATACACACAGATCATGAATTTTTGAATCCTTGAAACACTCTAAGGGCAAGGAAAGCTGAACAAGAGCCATGTGAGGTGGATGGAGTTCATAGAAGCATTTCCATATGTGATCCGCTATAAGCAAGGTAAAAAAAATGTAGTTACAGATGCCTTGCCAGGTAGGTATGTTTTACTTACTTTATTAAGTGCAACAATGCTTGGGTTTGAAATTATTAAGAAACTTTATGCATGTGATACTAATTTTGTTGAAATTTATGCTACATGTAAAAAGTCTGCATTTAATAAATTTTATAAGTATGAAGGATTTTTTGTTTTGAGAAAATAAGTTATGCATTCCTGTTTGTAGTATGCGTGAATTACTAGTTAGGGAAGCAAGTGGAGGAGCCTTAATGGGGCACATGAAAGAGACTTAAGCGGGCATTTTGGTATTAGTAAGACCTTAAGAACTTTAAGTGAGCATTTTTATTAGCCTAAAATAAAGCTTGATGTCGAACATATTTGTGACAAATGTCTGACTTGTAGAAAGACCAAATCTAGGGTAATATCTCATGGATTGTATATGCTCTTGCCAATAACTAGTGAGCCTTGGGTAAATATATTTATAGATTTTATGTTAGAACTACCTAGGATTAAGCGGGGTAGAGATTTCATTTTTGTAGTGGTTGACAGATTTAGCAAGATGGCACATTTTATTACATGCCATAAGATTGATGATGCCACTATCAATACTAACATGTTCTTTATAGAGATAATACGACTCCATGGGATTCCTAGGAGTATAGTGTCAGACAGAGATGTCAAGTTCCTTAGTCACTTTTGGAAAGTCTTGTGAGATAAAATAGGAACCAAACTTTTATATTCTACTACATGTCATCCCCTGACTGATGGACAAACAGAGGTAGTTAATAGAACTTTAATTCAGTTATTACATACTATTATCACCAAGAATTTGAAGACTTTAAAAAAGTTTTTACCTTTTATTGAGTTTGCATATAATCATTACATTCATTTTTCTATATCTTAATCACCATTTGAAATTGTTTACGAGTTTCAGCCACTAACCCCATTGGATTTATTTCCTATGCTTGTTGATGAGTGTGTTGGCTTAGATGGTAAACGAAAGGCTGAGTTGGTTAAGTAGATTCATGAGAAAGCACGATAGCACATACAAAGAAAGAATGAACAGTACGCTACTCATGCTAATAAAAAACGTGTGGTGTTTGCGTCTGGTGATTAGGTTTGGCTACACATGCGAAAGGAGAGATTTCCATCATATAAGAGATCCAAGCTACAACCTAGAGGAGATGATTCTTTTCAAGTTTTGGAGAGGATTAATGATAATGCATACAAGCTAGATCTTCCATGTGACTATAATGTGTCTGCTACATTTAACATTTCTAACTTATCTCCTTTTGATGTAGGTGCTGATTCGAGGACGAATCCTTTCGAGGAGGGAGGAATGATGTGATCCAAACAGTACAAGGAGAACCTAAAGAGGGAGGAGATACGATCAAAAGGAGTGATCCATTACATGTTCCAGTTGAGCTTATAGATAGAGCAAAGAAGATTAAAGAGGTAATGACAGGCCTAGCTCAGCACATGATGGTTGAATGTACTAATCAGACGGGAGAAGTAGACATGCAACATATGGATTTCGTAGAGGAGGGTCCTAGATTGATTCATTTGACTCAAATATTAGAAGACCAATCCCAACTGTGAGGAAGAGCCCGATCTATGTTTTATATTTTAAGTTATTTCATGTTTTGGTGTCATGTGCTGAAGTTTAATATTATTTTTTAAAAGCCCATGCACGAAATTAGGTTTTTTTTTTAGTTTAGAAATTATTTTAGTCTTTGCATTCTATTAGGTTTCTTGGAAAAAAAATTATTTAAACACATTATATGTCATTAATAAAAAAAACCCTTGTTTTTAAGTAAATTCATTTGTTATGAGAAGAGTGATTCTTTTTATTCAGTGATTGAATAAATAACTTATCAAAGAAGTGACGACCTTTGTGGCGTTCTTGCTAGCAAAAGACTATCTAGAATTTACACGAGTTTTCAAGGGTAGATTCCTTAAGGGTTTGCGTACATTTTAGAAGGATTTTGTTCTTACAAAAATCACGATACGAGGTTCTTGGGTTTAGTTCTCTTTCATAGGGTTTCCTTGGTTTCGTGTTCAAGGGGGTTTCTCGTCAATACCACTCAAAAACTGTGCCATAGTGGATTCTCTATTTTCTTCCACATTAACTCTCATCATCGCTAACTCCATCTTTTTATAATTGTCTGCTACACTTCTATACCCTTGTGTAAGCCCTTGTAGTTTTTGATAAAGATCCCTAAAGTAATGACTAGGCACAAATTTCTTCCACATGACTAACTTCAACTCAGCCTAAGTTTCAATGGACCTCTCATGATTTCTCCTTCGATTAGTCACCAATTGATCCTACCAATTAATTACGTAATCCCTAAACTCAACTACCACAAACTTTACTTTCTTACTCTCGGAATAATTGTGATACTCAAAAATTAACTCCATCTTCTCACACTCAAGATATGCCTTAGGATCACTCCTACCTTGAAATGGGAGAATCGTCATCTTAATCTTACTTAAGTCTTTGTCGACTTTATCTCTCTCTCTAAAACCTTTTCGAAATCCCTTATCATGTCTCCCAATCCTTGGCCAAAATTTTCCATAGCTGGTCCTTGCCCGTACTCATCAAAATCACCATCATCACCCCAATAATTCTTGGCTTCATACTTATCTAAAGGTAATTGCTTACGCCTAGCTTGTAAATTTGAATTTTGTACTTGATTAGACTACCCCCTTTGTACATTAGCCAATGTTCTCTTATGTCTACCATCCTGTGCATAATATCTATCCTTTGTTTTTCTCCTTGTTATCCCTCATTTCCCCAAACATCATATCCAATCGCTCAAACTGCTGAAACATGACTTGCAATGTGAATGCGGGGATCTCCTCGTTTTGAGCTGATTTGTTGGTACTATGTGTTACGACAACTTCTTTAAACATTGTGGATAAACTTTCAGCCTCACGTATTTGTACTAGCAATGTCACTCCACTCATGTTTACACTCAATTAGGCTTTTTTTCGATGTTGTGCTCGCACACTCTTGCCTTTTACCACTCAAAATTCCTCTTTCGAATTCTTTAAGAACTAAAGTGATGAAAATTCGGGACAAGACAATTCAACTATAAATTGTTGCAAAATGAAAAAAAAAAAAAGAAGCTCAAATCATCCAGTTCATGATTTTCTTAGTTCATGCACTTCATTTGCCCTTAATTTGATTATTTAGAGTCAAAGTCATGGAACAACCTTTATGTAATTCTTTGGGAAAGGAAGAATAGCATTTATAGAGCAACATTTATAAGCTTTTGGTTGGAAACAAGACTTATCTTGGAAGCATAAACCTAAAGTCTTGTAGCTATTTATTATATTTAATGCTTGTAGTTTCTATGCAAATTATTAATTTCTTTCATGTTTAAACAATATTGTAATGCCTACAAAAGGCTTCTTTATTCCGTTTTGAGTTTTTTTTAACTGAATAAAATTATTAATCTTTTGGTGTGTTAGTCCAAAGTTTCATTTTCCTTTATCCAAATTCTAGCCAAATTTGGTGGTGGAATTTTCTTAGCTGGTGGCGTTGCCTTTAAGCCTTGGTACTTGGTTCTTACTTTAAAATTTCATTGTTCTAACATCATTTGAAAAGTTTTAAGAGTTCATAATTTTACTTTTTTGTACAGTTATGAATTTCAAGCACCTAAACTCACTCCAAACTTCTGCAAGATGCATCAAGTGGTATCAGAGCATATGTTGTCAAGCATGAGTAATTTTTTTTTACCCTATTCTTGTTTTCCATTGCTGAATTCTTCTAATTTTGGCTAGAGTTCTTATTTTGATCAAAAACACCCTACTACCAAATCACCAAACTTAAAAACCATGAGTAAATCATCCACTCCACCCGCACTGTGGAAATTAGCAACTATGAAACTTGAAGAACAGATGAATGAACTTAGAGAACAAATCTTCCAACTCTTGAGAAACTAAAATCAAAACCAAAGTCAACCAGAAAAAAAAACACCCTTCCAAACCAGCACTGCCCACACCCATCACCGCATCCAAAACACCGTTTCAAATTCATAATAAAAGTGATTATAGTGAGTCTAAAGTGGACAAGAGTAGAAGAAGAAGGAATAGTGTTGATGATAGAGGACTGAGTGACGACATTCCAGAATTTGAGGGGGGATTAAACCCAGATGACTTTTTGGATTGGCTTAAGGAGATTGAAAGGTTCTTTGAGTTTAAGGGTTATTCTGATAAGAGAAAATGTAAGATAGCAATTCTAAAGTTTAAAGATTATGCTTCTTTATGGTGGGAGAATGTCAAGAAACAGAGAGATAGAGAAGGGGAAAAAAAAAGTGAGATCATAGGAGAAATTGAAGAAGTTAATGAAGAGGAAATTCTTGCCCGAAAACTATAGACAAGATCTCTATCTTAGGCTGCACACTTTTAAGCAAAGAGACAGGAGTGTAGAAGAGTACATCTGGGAATTTGAAAGTTTGATGATGTGAAGTGATGTACCTCAGCTTAAAGAGCAAACTATTGCAAGATTCTTAGGAGGGTTAAATACGAAGATTGCTAATATGGTGGAATTGCCGCCGTTTTGTTTTTTCGAGGATGTATGTAAGTTGTCCATCAAGAGTGTGCTTAAATAAGGGGAATTCATTCTACAAGGGTTATTCATCCTTCAGGAAACCCAAAACAATCACCAAGAATAAAGGAAAAGAGAAGGTGATGAAAGTGCTAGAGGGAAGTCGAATTTTGTCAAGACAGGCCAGGGAAAAAAGAAGTGCTTCAAATGTCAAGGGTATGGACATTTCCAAGCTAATTGTCTTAATAACTGGGTTATGACTTTAAAGGAGATTGAGCAGATTAAAGAGTCTTTGCAAGAGAAAGAAGATGAAGTTGTTGGATCTGACAATGAAGAAGAGATTGTAGAAGAGGCTGATAATGGAGACATGCTTGTGCTAAAAAGGGTTTTACATACTCAAATTTGCCCCAATGAAGATCAATGGGAGAACTTGTTCCAAACTCAATACACCATCAATGGGAGAGCTTGCTCGGTAATTATTGATAGTAAGAGTTGTATCAATGTTGCTTCTACAACACTTGTGAATAAGTTAAGCCTTCCAACCTTAGCTCATGCTTAACCATACAAGCTTCAATGGCTCAACAATGGAAGTACTGTGTAAGATACAAAAAAAGGTTCCAGTTTCTTTTTCCATTGGTAGAACTTATGTTAATGAAGTATTATGTGATGTTATTCCTATGGATGCATGTCACTTATTATTGGGTAGGCCATGGCAATTTGATAGAGGAGTTAAGCATGATGGGAGTAAGAATACTTATTCATTTAAACTGAAAGAGAAGAACATTACGCTACTACCCTTGAAACCATCACAAATACACAAACCCACCTCTATAACAGTAAAA
Source organism: Cedrela odorata (assembly GCA_035584115.1). Lineage (NCBI taxonomy): Eukaryota > Viridiplantae > Streptophyta > Magnoliopsida > Sapindales > Meliaceae > Cedrela > Cedrela odorata. The sequence goes on along the minus strand of JAXCLQ010061922.1, from coordinate 8,809 downwards.
CCAAAAGAGAACCTCTTCCTAAATGAGAGTTAAGTTGAGAAAGCCATCCTTAAACACCAACCTTGCCTTACTTGTAACTAAGAGGAAGAATGTTGAGAATGAGAGTGAACTACACCAACTAGTTCAAAACTTGCTCAAAGAATACCATGATGTTTTCCTAGATGACCTACCACCTGGATTAGAATGAAGGAGAGAGATGATTGAAAGACGGCATTCAAGACTAGGGAAGGATTGTATGAATGGTTAGTTATGCCATTTGGTTTGTCTAATGCTCCTGGTACTTTCTTGCGACTTATGAATGAAGTGTTGAAGCCTTTCTTGAGAGGATTTGTTATAGTATACTTTTACGATATCTTGGTGCACAGTAAAAGTGAGGAGGAGCATGTTATTCATTTGCGACAAGTTTTTGATATCTTAAGGGAGTAGAAGTTATATGCAAAACTGGAGAAGTGTAAGTTCTTCTCTCCAAGTGTTGTGTTTCTTGGTTATATTGTTTCTAAAGATGGCATCATGGTGGATCGTTCTAAAATTGAAGCAATCAGAAGCTGGCTGCAACCTAAATCCATTAGCGAGGTCAAAAGCTTTCTTGGGTTAACATCTTTCTATTGTCGATTTGTTCATAATTTTAGTACCATCATGGCACCAATCACCGAGTGCATGAAAAACAATAACTTTGAATGGACTAAAGCAGCAAATGAAGCATTTGAAGTGATTAAAAAGAAATTGTGTGAAGCTCCAATCTTAGTTTTGCTCAATTTTGACCAAGTGTTAGAAGTGAAATGCGATGCAAGTGAAGTTGGAATTAGGTGCTGTTCTTACACAAGTTAAGCACCCAATAGCTTATTTTAGTGAGAAGCTAAATGAATCAAGGAGACGGTACAACACATATGACAAGGAATTTTATGCCGTTGTTAGGGCCTTAAATCATTGAAGTCATTACTTAAGGGCTAAACAATTTGTTTTTCATTCAAACCACCAAGCCTTGAAGTTCATCAATGGGCAACACAAGTTGAATACAAGACATGCTGAATGGGTTGAATTTCTCCGATCATTTTCTTTTGTGTCAAATTACAAGGAGTAAGAAATGTGGTTGCAGATGCTTTGTCTACAAGGTATGCGCATTACTTGCTATTTTAGATGCTTGAGTTCTTGGTTTCCAATTAATGAAAGAGTGTTTTGCTACTGATGAAATTATGAGTTTGATCATGGACGAATGCAAGAAAGGGAGTTTTGAGGATTATTTTGTCCAAGATGGATTTCTCTTCAAGGAAACAAGCTTTGTGTACCAAAGGAAAGTTATAGAGAGCTAATTATAAGGGAGACTCATGAAGGGGGACTTGCTAGTCACTTTGAGGTTAACAAGACATTGGAAATTCTCAAAGAACGCTTCTATTGGTAAAAATGCAGAGAGATGTACAAGCTATAGTGGCAAGGTGTGGCACATGTTAAAGAGCCAAGAGTCACTTCAAACCAGGCCTTTACACTCCATTACCAATTCCAGAGCAGCTTTGGGAAGATTTAAGCATGGATTTCATTGTTGTATTGCCAAGAACACAGAGGAGAAAAGATGCAATTATGGTGGTTATGGATCGGTTTTCTAAGATGGCACATTTCATTCCTTGCCATAAAACTGATGATACATCTCATGTAGTTGATTTGTTCTTCAAAAAAATTGTTCATTTGCATGGTATTCCAAAGAGTATTGTGTCAAATCGGGATACTAAATTCCTTGGCCATTTTTGGAGGACACTTTGGGGAAAGTTATGTACCAAGCTTCTCTTTAGCACTTTACACCATCCTCAAACCGATGGACAGACCGAGGTCACAAAGCACACTTTGAGAACTATTCTAAGAACTTTGGTGAGCAAGAACTTGAAGGATTGGGTTATCAAATTAGCACATCTGAGTTTGCTTATAATAGATCTCCAAGTTCTACAACTAGACACTCTCCATTCGAGGTATTACATGCATCAATCCTATCACTCCTATTGAATTAAGTTCCTTACCAATCGATATGCAAGTAAGTGTGGATGTAGAGGAAAAGGCCAAACTATGAAAAAACTACACGAATTTGTTTGAGTCCAAATACTGAAGTCTAATGAGCCCTACAAGAAACGAACCAACAAACGTAAAAGACCAACCCACTTTCAACCTGGAGACATGGTTTAGGTCCATCTAAGAAATGAAAGGTTTCTATCCAAGAGGAACAGTAAGCTAACACCAAGAGCCGACGGTCCATTTGAGGTACTTCAACGTGTTAGAGATAATGCTTATAAGATTAATTTATCAAGTGAATATGGATTAGTCTCAGCAACATTTAATGTGGGTGATTTGTCTCCATATCTGGAAGATGATAATCTTGAAGATTTCAGAGCAAATCCTCTTTAACCCCAGGAAGATGATGTAAATTCGGCACAAGACAATTCAACTATGAATTTGTTGCAAGATAAATCAAACTTTTAATTCAGCCTTAGAAGGTAAATTGTTGAAGAAAAAAAATAAGAAGAAGAAGCTCAAATTTGTCTAGTTCATGATTTTCTTGGTCCATTCACTTCATTTGGTCTTAATTTGATTATTTGCAGTCCAAGTCATGGAACAGCCTTTATGTGATTATTTGGAAAATGAAGAATAGCATTTATGGAGCAACATTTATAAGCTTTTGATTGGAAATAAGATTTATCTTGGAAGCACAAACCTAGAGTCTTGTAGCTATTTATTATATTTAATGCTTGTAGTTTCTATGCAAACTATTAATTTCTTTCATATTTAAACAATATTGCAATGCCCAAAAAAGGCTTCTTTGTTCCATTTTGGGTTTTTTTTAGCTGAATGAAATTATTAATCTTTTGCTGTGTTAATCCAAAGTTTCATTTTCCTTTATCCAAATTCTACCTAAATTTGGTGGTGGAGTTTCCTTGGTGGCGTTGCCTTTAAGCCTTGGCATTTGGCTCTTACTTTAAAATTTCATTGTTCTAGCATCATTTGAAGAGTTTTAAGAGTTCAGAATTTCACTCTTTTGTACAGTTACGCATTTCAAGCACCCAAACTCACTCTTCTAAACTTTCGCAAGATGCATCATAAAGATTCAATCGTAGACAAAAACCCTAAGTTTTGTCCCCTTAAGCAATTAAATTCGAGAAACGAGCAAAGAATAAGAATAAATGAAAACAAAGCAAGATTAGACTCTAGACTCAATCAAAGAAAACGTAAGAAAAGAATAGAATGCAGAAGTTCAACCTCCAAATTCAATAAAATTCAGCATTTATCCTTGTGTTGCTTGTTGTATTGGTTTTTTTTTTCCTCAATCTAAGAAGGAAATTATAATGTAACAAGGAAACTTGATGTGAACCTGTAGACAGAATAGCCTAAAAACCAATGAACATGTAAATTCAAACCTAGAAAGCCAATATGATTAGATTATGATTCCTAGACCCATTGAGAAACTCCTCTCAAGAACCTAGGTTGCAAAGATATGATACCACAAAGGATTGCAAAGCATTTGGTAAGTCTAAGTTCTCATAAGAACTCAAGAAGAATTACTCCAAATTCTCACATAGTTTCATAATTTTATTCATCAAGAGTTGTTCTAAAATAACAAGCTAAAGGTATTTAAATACTAAACAACTTATCTGCGGTACTATAAAGACCCTAGTTCACGGCACTGTAACAAACCCTAATCCATGAATACTGTAGCAACATTAACCACAGGGGGTACTGTAGTAACCGACAAAAATAAGCTTTGTTTCCTTTTTAAACATTAGAAACTCTAAAACGAAATATTTTAGCAATTAAAACAAGAAACCCTAAAATAAGCAATTAAAATAACTATGAGCTATTTAATTAATTGTACCCGCCCATTAACATAATAAGACTAAAGCAATATAACAAAATTATATCAAGTCCACATATAAAATACAATGTTGCTGTATATGACTTCATGTTTTCACTCATAGTCTTAGGCTTCAGTGTCTTGTAGCACATGCACCAATACCGGTTCTTCATCTCACAAGCCTATCTTCCATAATGTAAAGCCCTTTGTCTGTCATCCATATATGATTTCAGTCATGGTCCTTTGAATAAGCCCATTCATTGCCTCTTAAATTTTATTTAAACGTGACCTTGAAATAGGCTCATCTGAAACATGCAACGAATCTTGAACAATTTGGTCAACTTGTGGACCTTTTTGGATTCTATCGAAACTTGAAAATTCAGTACTTTGCCTGAAAATTAGAAGTATTTTCTAAGTAGATTAGGTTAATAATTTCTTTATTGGTGGCCAAACAAACAACTTGTACAAGGTAGCAAGGAATTACATTATTTAAGTAGGAAATTTTGATGAATTTTTTTCTCTTTTTTTTTCAAATTAAACACAAGAATCAGGTTAGATCAATCAAGAACACAAGATCAGCAAGGAATTGCTCTTCTTTGTTCATTTTGCCCAAGTCCGTTATTAGAAAAGTGGAGGGGACTCTTCAATCTTTTCTATGGAAGGGGAGTGAGCTTACTTCTAGTGGAGCTAAAGTTGCTTGGGATAGGGTTTATTTACCTAAGGAGGGGGGTGGTTTGGGGATTAAGAAGTTAGAGCATTGGAACAAGGCGGCTATGGTTAAGCACTTGTGGTTTCTTTGTTCATGTTAGATTTCATCTTGGTCTTCTTGGGTTTCATCTTACTTATTGAGAGGGCGCAACTTGTGGGAGATTTCTTGTCCGGGGGATTGTTCATGGATTTGGAGGAAGTTGCTTGGGATGCGAACTTGGGTAAGTAGTAGAATGAGATTTAGGATTTGAAATGGTGAGAGGGCTTCTTTGTGGTTCGATAATTGGCATCCGTTTGGGCCGATAGCAGAGGTTAAAGAGAATAGGATTATTTATGACTCTAGATATAATAGAATGGCTAAAATGGCTTCAATCATTGATGGGTCTACTTGGCGATGGACTTTTTCTCAATCACTTGATCTTCTAGATATTATTCATGCTATGCCTGGTGATTGTTGTCCTGACAGCTCTAGAGAGGATGTGTTGGTTTGGGAAGATGATCTAAAAGGAGTGTCTTCAATTAGGAGTGCATGAGAGACTTTGAGGAATAGAGGTGCTTCTATGGGTTGGAGTAGGCATCTAGTATGATTCATCAATCTAGATGTGTTCTTTGTGATGGTCATACAAAAGATGTTGACCATCTATTTTTTTGGTGCTCTTATTCCTTACGTGTTTGGTCTTTTATAATGGGTAAATGCGATGTTGATTGGAGTCCTCGAGATTAGTTGGAGTCTCTTGCTTGGATGAAACAGTTTACTAGTGGTACATTAAGTCGCTTGATTATTAGACTATCCTTTGCTGCTACAGTTTATTTCATTTGGAAAGAGAGAAATGTTCATTTACATGATTGGGCTTCTTGTACCCATAGTAATAATGTAGAGATATTATTTTTACTGTTCAGACTCGTGTAAGTTTGTTAAGGAAGGTGATCCCATCTTATGATAATAAGTGGCTCCATTATTCTTGATAGCTGTCCGATGATATTTTTCTTTGATTTCTTTTCGATGTTATAATTCGCTATGTCGTTTTGTTAATTTATTACTTTTTGGTAGTGTTTAGCTAGGAGGAGGGTTTGTCCTCCTTAGCTTTGTTACTTCTGGGGTACGCCCCTGTGCTTTTGTTTTTATCTTCTTTTGGTTAAATATACATACTTTATCCAAAAAAAAAAAAGGAAAGAAACACCAACAAGATGCAAGAACAAGAAAGACACGCAAGAAACAAGAAAAACACGCAAGAAATAAGAAAAAC
>JAXCLQ010061901.1:0-16073 GCA_035584115.1 Cedrela odorata | reverse complement strand
CGTATGTTTGCTATACTGTTGGAGCATTACAAGGGGAAGTGGCCCTTTTGGCTTAGTCCACGTCAAGCAATTGTTTGTCCTGTGTCAGAGAAATCCCAACCATATGCTTTACAGGTAGTGTAGCTATTTTTTTTTGGATGCTGATTGCTTGAACAGTTTGATGTTTATCACCATCAGGCATCTGGAGTCCTACACTGTTGTGTGTTTACATAATGTGTTGTTTGATGCTTCTGAGATGATGCTTGTTATTGTCTTCTTATTGAATGGGGTAGGACATGTCCCTTCTCTGACTATTGTGTTACTGGCGCTTGATTTCACAAAAACTGGGAAAGGCTTAAATAATTCCCACATCATATTATATGTACTCTTTCTAGATGCTACGATTTTGGTTATTTCTAGCTTACAATTTACAGCGTGTTTGCAAAGTGACTAAAGAATCTTGTTTAGCTTCCTCTGTCACTTTCTGCAATTTCAATTATAAATCATCACTGTTGTATTATGAAATATTTTCATGTCACCAAGGAAAAGTTCCCAGAAACTTACCAAATTTATACTCAAGTTGTGTGTTGCATGGGCATTTTAGTCGTGATTTGATCAAATGGTTGAGGAAGATATAAATGAATGGTTTTTACCACTGTGGCTCTGTTTCTTTTGTAACTATCTATAATAGTTCGAATTTTTCATCAGGCCATTTGTTTTTGTATTTTTATAGGTGCGTGATCAGATTTATCAAGCAGGTTATTATGTTGATGTGGATACAACTGACAGAAAGATTCAGAAAAAGGTTACTTACCTCCTAGAACTTCAACATCACATTTTCATATACTACTTTAACTGGCCCATGTTCTTGGTGATCTTTCATATTTTATATAGTTTCTTCTTTTTCTAATTTTTACATATCAAATTGCATGCCTAGTACTATAGGAATATAATTATTGGCTTACAGAAATGTCAGTGCCACTTAATTTTCAGTCGCTGTGATGTTCTTGAAGTTTTTCCTTTAAAAATACTGAGAGTAGCTTAAATTGTGGTTTTTGGTGTCAACTGGAGCTTAATCTTCAATTCTACCTGAGGGTTTGGTGCTCGTGAGCATTATTTATGCTGCTAGTGTAATTGCTTCGTAAATGCCAGAACATTGATGGATGTTATATTTGTGTTGGGAAATGTTGGTTACTTACATTTTAACCTGTGTATTTGTCTGTGAAATATTTCATTTCTCATAATTGTAGCATCGTAGATGGTGTTCAATATATCATGTTGGAGAATCTCATTGAACATAATTTTTGTTTGATAGATGCCAGTTTAGGCTAGTGTAGATCATGCTTCTTTTTCAATGAATATTTTTTCAAGTTACTTTTTCATCATAGTGATTGATTGATTGCAAGAAGCCATCTTCATTAATAATGCTGCTATTGTGCACCAATAATGAAATTCATAGTGTGTGTTCTATTCATTGACGGCTTTCTGCAGGTACGAGAAGCACAGTTGGCACAGTACAACTTTATATTGGTCGTTGGTGAAGAGGAAGCCAAAACTGGACAGGTTCTACCTAATATCATAAACTGAATTTGTTTCTTTTTCTTTTTACTTTTCAAGTATATTTTATCTATATTGGCAATTTGTTCTTTGGAGTTTTTGTCATGATGTGCTTTCTTTTGCATGTTTTATGGTGCTTGGGTTTCGTCATACTAAGGCTATGTTTGTAACTGTTGTGGGCTACTAAAATATTTGATAAACACCCACATGTTTATGCGGCAGTTAATGCTTACCAACAGCTTACTCATTTATACTTCAAAGTTAGTAATCAATTCTATTGTGAATTTAAAGGCACAGTACCTCAATTCCAAACAATACCCTAAGAAGATTGCCTTGAATCTGTGAAATCATTGTCATTGCATTTGAATCACACTATTATGGAATCATGTATTTTTGTCCCAATCAATGCCTCTTCAGACAGCATGTTCCATTCAACCGCTGTCTAGTTTTCAAAATAATTTGCCAAAATTGAAATGTAACAGAGAGCGCATTTCCAAATAGTGCATGCATGCATGCTTAAACATGAATTTACCTATGTTAATCTTGTTGGAACTTTAATTTCTCAGAATCTGACTTCTGATTCTCATTGTTGGCAGGTAAGTGTTCGGGTGAGAGATAAGGCAGACCATTCAGTCATGAGCATTGAGAACCTACTCAAACACTTCATGGAAAAAACTGAGGCATTTCAATAGGATGCTCAACTGTTAAAAGTGATTCCTTTACTTAAACCCAGAGTGGAACGCTTCCACGAATTTGTCATTGAAACACTAAAGAAAGATGGAAAACATACCTGTTAGAAATTTGTATTGTTTTAGTCTCTTGATCATCTCTACACTTGTATGATGATTTACATTTTTGCCTCATTAAATTTGCATTTGGAAATCAATAGAAGTTTTCTATCTTGGTTTGTAATACACGCCGTTTCATTTATATACAAGAACTTGCAATTTGTGCATCAATTATTCGACTAATTTTGGTAATCTTCACGCCATTTTGAAAGTAGAGGAAGTTCGTCAATAATTTTACTGGATTCAAACTATCGGACGAAAATGATAACTTGCAAATTTGTAATTCGGCCCATCATTGACTTGATCTATAAATTTTTTACAATCATGTGGCCGATATGAGCCGATGTATTAATGGCTTTGAGAAATTCATTTCATGTTATTACAAAAAATTTTCTATGAACGCAAGAAACTTGGAAATCTTGTTGGACAGTCTCTCTTCGTCTACCTCACACAACAGAGAGAGCGAGAGCTTGCAGTATTTTCCATGACCATGACTCCATGAGTGGGTCTGTTTTTTAGAAACATTAACCATATTAATATATATTAGAAATGGATAATGATTTTATAGACTAGAAATCTAGGACTTAAAAAAGCTTCCATGGCTAAGAAAGCTGATTCAGGTCTATTACAAACACCCACTTAGACATACACATACATAAAACTAGACAAAGCTAACAACGTTAGAGATTCAGATATCAATCACTTCGTAACTTGCCTCACTCTTCAAAACTCACCGAGGTTTTGTGTCTAGTACTTTGTTACATTCAGATTTGATGGTGATGAAAGTGATGCTGATGATGACGATAACCAGACATTGAACTGCTACTTTCACCCACATCATGTTCAGTCCTGTACTCTTCATCCGTCTCTTCTTTTGCCACTTTCTCCGTTTGTCTGAACTCCATTGGCCTTTGCGTCGGTACAAACTGCGACAGAGACAGTGGTTGTGAATCACAGTATCCGCCGGAAGTTGGCGGTGGCACGACTGACGGGAGCTTTGAGAGAAGAGCTTCCAGGCTACTCATTGAAGGAGTGATCTTCATTGGTTGATTGAAATGGTCATAGTACTCAGTTGGTGTTGCTTGAGGGTTTTCATATGGCCATGTTTCTGGTGTTGCATAACCATCTATCTTAAAAGGATATGCAGAAGATGATGGGTGTGGCAAGAGCACGCCAGGTATGCTCTCTATATAGCTTAACTTCTTTCTTAGCAGAACAACATAGCTCAGGTCTTCAATTACCTGCTTGATTAATTCCCATGAATGTGTTAAAATTGTTAACAAGCTTTCTTTGTTTGTGTGGAGAAGGGAGAGAAAGAGAGAGAGGAAACCTTGTGAACAGATCCTAATTGGACAACACCTTCTCTAACAGCAATCAAAGCTATGGTCTGCAATGATATTGAAGCGAAAAAAAATTGAGTAGAGCTGTTCTTTTGATGTTTACAGAGTTCTTGAGTGTTTATATCAATAAAATACCTTTATACCAGACTGGAACTGGGCCTCCCATGTCCTGGGATGCTGTAAAATATTCATTTTAGTAAGAAACAGACAGATTTTTCTGCAGGAAAGTGCAACATGAAATCTCAAACTAGTGTAAGAAGCAAGTACTGAGAACACATATGCTTACTGAGTCTGCTGAGTTATGCCATGCTGACAAGAAGTTGATCTCTTGGTCATTTGGTTCTTTGTATATCCACTTATGGCTATGATCTGCAGCAACCTTTCCTATCAAACTGCCCATAAATACCAGATCAAGTTGCTTGCTTTGCTTTAAAATCTTATACACAGTTTATTGAATGAAAATCTATAAAACATAAAAACACGAGAAGTTATTTATAGTTTTCCACTCACCCTTCTCCATAGTTATAGATTTCATGGGACATCTTGAAGAAAAGCTCTGGTTGCAGGCCTTGATAGTGTTGAAATTCACAATTACCATAACCGGAGGAGCTTGGACAATCCCCAGAATTGATCTCAGCCGTTGAGGCAGCAAAGTTGCAGAAACCATCTTCCCAAACCAATATCCTGCCATATGAATATTTACAAATATAGCATGGTAGGATTTCTTAGATGCAAATATCAATATGCAAGGCATCGGTTAGTTATTCATGTTATTCAGAAACTTAAAAGCTAGCATACCAGTTCCTCCTGTTTCCTCTTGACCTATCATAGGCTCCTTGACCATCCCATCTACATTAAAGACAAAAGGGTCATATAATACTGAATCAATAATATTAATTAATCAAATCAAATCAAATCAAATAATGTTTGCATCAATCAATGGAATTGATTATATTAGTAAGTTAGATCATATGTATATTCTGTTGAAGATAACAAAACCCTTTTGTATAACTTTTCAAGTTAAAACTAATAATATATTGTTTCCTTACTTGGGTGGTGGATAATTTCTAGGCAAGATCCTCCAAAAGACAGCATAAACCCACTGAGAATTCTCATGAATGCACAAACTTCTCAGTGTGTGTTGAAGAAGATGAGTAACAGCTAATGGATTGAGATGTTCTTCCATCTAGCTAGCTAATTAGACTCCTCAACAATTTTAGATAGACTCTTTCTTTTCTCTCTCTTTTTTTTTTTTTTTTGCCTCTCCTACTCTCTCCTCTATATCTCCCTTTTAAAGAAGGCTATACCCAGCATCCTATCCTCCTTTATATAAGCCCACCAGGAACGAAAATCTTACGCTTATCTCTCTCTCTCTCTGCACCAATCTCTATCGAAAGCACTGTACATATATTTAATCATGCTTTAAATTTTACCAAAATGATTTCCTGAGGGCCACCCCTTTGTTTTATTTTTATTTTTTGCATTGGCTGCTCGGTTCCCGACGGCCTCTTTATCAAACCTCCATTCAAAACAAAATCTCCTGTATTTTTTTTCTCTCTCTTTACTATGAATTATCAGCAGAGACCAAACCTTGTTATTTCTTACACTACCATCATGACTATATATCATGGCTCCATTTTTTCTCTGAGGACGTGTATCTTTCTCTTCAACCCAATGAAAATATATATACATTTTTCTTATACCAATCTGATACATGAAGGTATTACCACTCATTTCAGTCCCTAAATGGAGAGAATTTATTTTTTAAAATTACCCAGAATAGATCTTCATTTATTAAGTCAATATAGAGAACAAACTGCACCGTCATTGATTTTTAATAGCAAGTGTTCAATTATTGAAGGTGGGAAATCTCTCATATATTTTTTACTTGCTAGTACTAACTTGGTATACGTGGCTTAGCTGCAATACAAGTGTCCATGGCTGCACCAAATAACATATTATTAACAACTATGGTAATTATATGAATGTGCGAACCAGCAAATGTTGTTGTTGACATTACGTTGGAAAGTTGTTGGCAGATTAAGAACGTATAGGTTGTGTTATAGTCATAAAGTTCTTGTGCTAAAACCCGTACGATTAGGTATTTTTGCCACATCAAGATTCAACTTTATTCACGTGTTCATGCTTCGTATATATGCAGATATATTGTTGCATATTAGCAAAAAGAAAAATAAGTGTGATGCACAGCTAGCTGCATGCATTGCAACTTTTCCTTAGTCAAGCACTACATTCTCGTTCTCAGCTTGAATGGTGTATGCATTATCAGTCTGCAATCAAGGACCCCATAACTAAAGTAACTAGAACACGAAATCACACTATATATTATCCAGTGTGATAACTTGCTGGTTCAGTGTTATTTCTTTGACTATGGATGGAGACACTTTTTGGTGCAATTTCTATGAATAAAGCTTGATTGTTAAGGGGTGTGTGGTTAGTGGTTAGATATAGAGCAAATCATGTCGAATTTATCACAATTTTTACTTCACACCGTCTTAAATTTACATACACAAACATTTATGCAAAATTGAATTTATACTGCACAGTGTACTCGTCCTCTAATAGATATCATTTTCAGTTAAAGAGGATTTTATTAGTTCTGGGATCTCTCTTTTTTCTCTCTCTTTCTCTGTATCTGTTCACTGTACAAGTTCCATGATGACTAAAAGGAGCTTTCAGTGCTTTCATTTCACCTTCCCTGACACCAAGAAAGTTTTTGACAGACCATTATACCGTGTTTGACTACCTTTAATTAAGAATCTGTCCCTGATTAGCCTTATAATCAATCTATAATTAATAATTCACCAAATAATTAACCCACCAGCAATGGTCGCCTTCAATTTCTTGATTGTGACAGACATTGCTATCTTCATAATTTTCTTCTTAGCTTCTTTTGAAGGCAGCCCCATTTGTTTTTTAGCGTACAGAGACATTCGGTGTTATAAATAGGTTCAGTTATTGCTGTTTAAGTTGAAGATTATTTTAGTGTGCATGAATGTACGTTCCCTTTTAACCATAGTAAAACAATAAGAGTTAGGGACAAGAGTCTGTTTGGTGATGTAAGCAAAAGCAGTGTGTTTGGGATACAAGTAAATGAGTTATTGGATTTTGTCGATGGTGGTGGTTCTGGTCCATCTCCAGCAACAATAATATATTGGTTTCTGTTATTCTTCTTTAACAAATATATATATTTTCTGTGGAATGGAATTGGAGAAGTTTGTATGGGGAAGAATAAGAAATTAAGAATGCACAAGAGTCTTGGTCAAGGAAAAACAGATGTTGCAATGCTCCATCCCTTTCTTCCATTAATGAAATGGAATCTCTGCTCTTCCCATGCTTGCCAGCATCCCCATTTCATAATTAAAAATTCTGTCTAATCTAACAAACAGCCAAAAGAATTAATTTTAAAAGGCATGTGTACATGCAGTTTATTTTGTATAAAGATATACAAAATATATATAATGCATGCATACTCCAAAAGGCAGGCAAATCTCTCCTCTCCTCCCCAGAATTCCAGCATATATTATTTTGAAAGATTTGTGTATGAGCAAGAATGGCAAGAAATCGAATCTAATTTGATATTGTTTTGGAATGTTTGATGGTATTATTATATGCTGGGTTAGATTGCTCTTTTGTTTATAAAAAACAGAACACAAAAGTACAAATCAGTTTCTTGGTTTAGTTAGAAAGGGTTGGTTATTAGGTATTGATAATGTCTAAATATGCATCTTAATTCCAGTGTTTCTTGGAGTGATGAAATGTCATCTCCTCTAAATTAACTAGTTTGTTTTCTACCATTCACACTTATATTATTATATTGAAACCAAACCCATTTCCCAATATGGGTTCTGATCATATTTCATTGGACCTCCTAAAATCTAAAGAAATCTAAGCTTATTATATTTATTTTGCATGAATGCATACATGAAGTTCATGCATGTTAGCCAAGAAATCCTACATTGGCATATTCGGCTGCAACAAGGCCTTAAATGTTAATTTACTAATGCAACAAATTTACAATGATCACCCATGGGTACTACTTTCTTCACATACTTGTACTTTTTCCTGGTAAAATTGGAGCGGTTGCATACTGCATGAATACAAAGAGGAAGACCAATAATCTTGAAGTAACCTTAGAATTTCCATGAATCTGTATAGCTAGATAGCTAGTATTCTCACCAATTACAAAGTGCAGAGCTGAAGGCTGCAGGTTGCAAGACAGATATAAAACATGTCCAAGCCCAACAACACGTTCTACATATATTGTGGATTTCTAGAGCAAGCTAAGAGATGCCTAAAATTTGGTAAAAACTTCAGATGATTGAGTTGGGGAGAGAATTGAAGTCGGTCAAATGTATTAGAATCACTGAGAATTCAACTTTACCACAGAGAGAAATACTCCAAGGGCATCACGTGAAGGGATAGTGGTCAGAATCTAGGCCTAGAAAAAGCTTGTGTACCCACCTAAGAAACAAAAGAAAAAGGAGAAACTAAAGGAAAGATACTCCTTTATAGTCGCCTTTCTCTAACCTTTTCCCAGCTGTAAAACTAGTATTTCCTTCAAAAACTTCAGTAATCCTTGACTTCCCTACTCCTTCCCACCCAGTTTTTTCATATTATCAATGTGGCAAAAAAGGCCTCCATTATTTGTTCCTAAAAACAGAGCACCATCAAACAAGGAATTTGCCCATCCAATCTAGGCCATTCAATATGCTGACCCTTTCTCAAATTTTCTCTCCTCAAAAGGTCAGAGGAAGATAAACACTTCTTTTTATTCTCTTATGTTGGTCAAATAGAAAGTGATTTTATATGATCATCCACTAGAGTAATCAATCTATTGAATGACTATGATGAGGGACCAGCTATTCTTATCGTGGACACTGTTGTTAAACTGAAAATACATTTACTCCTAGTTACCAGAGATTTTGCTGTCCCTCCAATTTACTGTCCCCTCACTTTCATCAACCATCAACATCACAAAATAAAGTAGCTAGACAAATTAATCAAGACACAACATGTTTATATGTTTTGCTCTAATCATATTCTAATGACTACGTTGACTCTTTAATCTAATCTTCATTCAAACAATACAGAATCTTTGGTGTCAAAAAATATAGGAGTCTCCAGGGAGGTTAAGCTATGGCAATCAAAATCAATTAAAGAGCTAAAATCCCAAAAGGCCAACTGCTAAGTAATGAACTGGCTTCTTGACTTATAGTTAGGTTGCCAATCACATTTTGACTATTTTCTTCATGTTTTCTAGATTTAAGTGAGAAATTGATCAAAGCTATGACTGATTACAGCAAATGGGTGGGGAAGGAGGGGGTGGGTATTTTTTTGTTGATGCTAGCTTTCTTTAAGCAACATGGCAATGAAAGTGACTAGCAATCATAGAGAAATTGAATAGGCATCTAAAGCTCTGTGGTTGATGACAACGTGACTGTGATATGTGGGTCATAAAAGATGGAGACATTTGATCAATCGCCCAGAAAATGCCTACCTTCGCATGGATTGACTACAGTCCCTACTCATTTCAATCTCAATCTCTCTCCATATCTCAAAACCCCGTTAGGGAGAGAGGCCTCGAAAGGGCTAACAGAACTGTGCCATTTTCTTTTATCTTCTCCCCCAACTACCAACCATAGTATGTCTAAAAATCCACGTTATTATTTCACTCTTGTGATGTCACCAACAATGTCAAACAATAGCACTAGTACTTTATCAATATATTTTTTCCTTTCATCTCTTTACAGAAGGGATAGCACATGGGGGAATGGCCACAGTGTAGGCAAGATGCTCTTTGTTCTCTTCTCAATAAGAAAAATAAAAGAAAGAAAGAAAATAGAAATTTTTTATAGTAATTGCATATTTCAGATTTTCCATGTTCATACACATTTTTTTATGATGGTTTGATTAGATTCTTTTATTTTCTTTTCTTTTCTATCATCAAAGTGATCAGGCCTCGTCATTTTTGGGCCCTCCGTTTGCTGATTATGATGACTTCTGTTGAACACTTTGTGTTGTGAACATGGTACACTCGTACATGCTTACATATGTTACAGGAATTCCTTGCATTGTAATACGTACCCTCTAGATGCTTATACAATTAGGCCGTTAACTTGGTGGGACATGTCCTTACACAAATAGAGACCCCACACTCTGCTTCCGTTTCTTCCAAGTGCTAATTTCCTTACCTTCCCCTTTCTTGATTGTGCAAATTATGGAGTACTGTTTTTAAACACCATAATGCAAATGGTAGGTAACTGTCAATTTTACACGTTTAATTGCTTGAGCCTGAGGGACCATACTTTTTCACAAAACATTATCATACTGACATTGAAACTTATTATATAAAACCCATTTCAGTGGTAGATACTAAGTGGCTTGTAAGACTATTACACTACGCAAAATCTTAATTGCAAGCTAGAGAAGAGAAAAAAACAACTTAGTATGTATTTAGTGGAATGCCAGTGCAAAAGTCGAGGACCCATAACATAAAACTGAACGATGAATCCGGCATGAGAGATGAGCTAGGGACCCTCATTCGTCTCTCTCTCTATATTTCTGCATGAGTCAGTGAAGGAAAAGAGAGAAACGTACTTGGTACTAGCAGGCAATGGGTTGCAGTGAGTGGTCTCTGTCCCTGTGTTAGCTATCCTATACCAAGGTGGAACAACACCTGTTGTACTTCCTAAACCAGCTCGGACAACAGCATCTTCATTCCTTACTCTCTGTCATGTGACTTCCACGTGTTTAATTCCAATCTCCCTTCACATGCCATGGTCTCATCTCATTGGCAAATGGCAACTGGCAACCTCTATTCTTCGATCACATGATGCGACTAAAAGAAGCCAGAAAAATGTTTAGCGAAGTAATGATTGTTGGGTTAGACATCAAACAGGTACAACTTGTCCTTTGATAAGCGTTGTTATTCACTAATCCCAGCCACTTCTGGAAACTTACTAATATTTAGCTAGAGTTGCTCTACTTTTTCCTATATATCACTCATACGGTGACCTCTCATTTGGCTTAATTAAGAAAAATGTTAGGCATGATTTTATTGTGTCCAACTACTAATTCCTGTTCTCAAATGGGTTTGTGCAAAAACTTCAAGTATTGTATACCATTCCTTCTCTAGCTTTTGATTAAGTTTCAATAAAGTTTATTTGCACAAAAAGATATAGCTTCTCATCAACTTTACCGATATCTAAATTTGGACCCTCAATATCTACCTGTCATTTGCTCATTCATTAATACCAGTCTATTTTATTTTCCATTCTCTTGGCAGACAACAACTACATCAAAAAAAAAAATTACTCACTTTCGTAAACATAGATATCTAAGGTCAATTTCATAGGAAAGCTACACAAGCCAAACAAAATTTCCGGGAAAAGAGGAGGGTGATACTGTAAGGGACCAGCCTACTACATCATATTTATAATGGTGTATGCATTAAGGAATACACAACTCTCTTTAAACTCGGGTAGAACATGGTTTAGCTGGCTGTGCTCTCTATAAACAATAACTCTTCTAACAATTTCATCTAGTTATGAGTTACGAGTATGTTTCAACATATGAAAGATGCAGGAAAACAAAATGAGCTTAGGAATTCTAGCCTTTACCAAATCAATGAGTTCTCTTATGTTGGAGTATTCTGTATGTTTCAGATTTAATAATGATTGTGAACCTGATGTGCTCCTATATATAAACTTGATGTCCCATGGCAATTCAAATTTCAGTGCCTGTCCTTGTGCTTGGTGCTATGGCTTTACTGCAACCTGCAAGGTTTAGTCCCTAATCAACCAAGCAATGTGCTTAAACTAAATGTACCGAAGACCTATCATCGATCAACAAGAGACATATCTATGATTAACAGATTTTACCAGAAAATGGTTCCCTAATATGAAAAAAGCATGCATCCAAAACTGAATAATATATATAATGAGGCAGTTGGAGGCAACCCCTACGGAGTAGAGCCAAGCTCTTTTGGAAATTTTCATTTTTATGCGTATCTAAAGATGACCCAAGCATATGCCTCGCCACTGAAAAGAGCTGCGGATAGATTTATTCACAACAAGGGCTAAAACGAGCTGCATATTCAGAAATAGCATGAACCACTTCCTGAAGACTTAATGATATAAAATTCCAACGAACACAATTACTCTAAATTGGTTTATTTATATGCAATTAAAGTCGTTGATAAGTTTGCTATCACAAACCGGAGAATCACACAGAGAATAAAACCATACTGATTATGCGATCATTTTCACAACAAAGCAACAAACTTTCTAATGACGGGTTTTTAAGAGCCAACGATTGATTACAGTCACATTTCAGAAGCAAGCATAATAGTGAACAATACTAGAAACAATCTAAGTTTTAAGATTTGCAATCAGCATATATTGTCTCGCTTCAGAAGCAGCATGATTGTGTAAGATACTAACATGCTAAGTCAGAAGCATTCCTGTAACATCTTATTTCTGTAATGCTGGCTTATGTCTCAACCTGTTTAACGTGATCATACCAAAATAATAATCCTTATAAGAAAATATTGAGAAGTAGTAGTAGCATGATGATTCAGAGCTGCAGCCTTTTCCATAATAGTAATATAGGACCACCAGTAAACAGTAATTCTCCATTGATGCCCCAACAGATGTATAGGGTCATTAAGACTTTAGGACCATGCCATTCAAACATTTGGACCACCTTGAAACATATAGAACTTAGGTGGTCCACTTCCTAAATATCACAAGAGTGATATGCGAAGAAGCCTAACATGATTTTTGATCACTACAACTCTGACTCTCCAACCATTCATGTTCATATAAAGATTAATTATACTTAAACTCCCATAAGTTCATTTCCAAGGTAAAGTGAAACAAATGTCGCTTATTGTTTGAAAACAGTTGTATCTGGTCCTAGAAAAGTAGTGTCTATATAAATGACTCTAGAATTCTCCAGCTACCACCGTTTGCATTTACGACATTAGGAGGCTTGATACTTTAAGCAGAAACGAAGACTACGATTCACAATAATGAACTCAAGTGGAAACCTTCACTACTTAATTATTTTAATGCCTGTGAGGCTTTGTCTGCACCTAGCATCTGTCTCATGCAATTACTGCTTACTGTCCTATGTGGAGGCAATTAAGTGTTTTTTATGGTGTCATTTGCAAGTATATAAACTATCATCAACAGAGCCATAATCACAGTATTTGCAATTACTTTCCTTAATTTCTCGAACATGTTATGTATATCATCACTCTTCTGCTCCATTTCTATTATGATCATCAGCAGTGAGACACTGTTACGTGCTCTGGATAAGTGGATTTAGAAGATGTCATCAAGCATTCATCCATCAGTTGTACATGCATCTCTGTATCTCAAAGCAATCGCAAACAAGGAGTTATCAAAACTGACACTTGATGGAAGTTCTATAATAGGACCAAGTTTGCTAGAAAACTCAATTTCCTTTTTTTTGCAAGGTTTCCGTTGTCCATTAGTGCGTCCTCTACTCACCATCAATTTCAGACTTTAATGAAGATTGAGACAATTCATTGTGTTCACCTTAGTTTCAGTCACTATACTGACTTGACAAATCCATTCCACAACCATTTGATGCAGGTAACACAAATGCATTACTCAGATTAATAATTCTTTAACTAAAAAATTGATGTTGCCTATCATCTTGACAGAAAGCTCCAATCTTTTGATGCATCGTCCAAGCATCATGCATTAAGAATAGGCTACAATATTGTACCACATTTGATGCCTTGAGCAATCCTGATAATGTACTGACAATAATGCAGAACTAAAAATATTATTCATCGCAAAAAGAATGGAGTATATACTAAGAGAACTGTTGATGATCAAGCCTGCACTTACATGATGCATCAATCACACTGCCCCATGCGTCTCCTGAATAACTCTGGTTTGTCCTATCCTTCAAGCCCATTACTGCTAACGGCATTTGCTTGCCTAGGTCTGGAGCAGGACACTATTGAAATCTGGGTTGTTGTTGACAGCACAGCAGGCCCAAGTGATGCCACTAGTTCATGTAATGACCTGAATAGCCACCTTTAGTGTTGTGGAAGAAATTACAGGGCCTAAAGACTCCACAGCTGATAGTTTTGTACTATCGAGCCCACAATTGACATGCAAAAAGTGCTTGTGGGCTTTAGAGGTGCCAAAATTTTTATACGAGACCATCATAGCCTAGCGAATTCTGAAGGGATGTGAACTACTGGGTTCTCCCATGTCATGGATAGCATCCATCTTACAGAATGCCAAGAGTTGTGCATCGCTTGAATTCTCTTGTAAGCTGTCAAAATGACATTAAAAACAATTAAAGAGCACGTCCCAGAGTTCCTGAATGCTCAAACCTTAACTTCCTATCAAGTATGCATTAAAAGAGTTGACATAAACCATACATCAAATGTAAGCATAAAATGAAATATGAAGGATAAAACAGGTCTGCTTAACGTTCAATCAATATTCAAAATACAACAATTTGTTGTCAGACAAAAGCGGTAGAATGAATAGTGATAATACTCAAACCTCGTGTTCATTAGTATGTGAAGACATCCCACAGTAATCGGCAGCGTCAACGTAATTAAATGACAGAATTGTTCAAGGAATTAAAGCTACATATTGAAGATGATTCAAAATTGTCACTAGAAATTTAAAGGATAAAACTGCTTTCAGGATCTGGATCGGAATTTAAGCAGACTCTATTGTGAGTCTGTGTTATAGGTTTTCTTCATTGGATAACACATTTATTTGGGAAGATAAAAGGGTTATTAGATTATCAAAGAGGATTGATGAATTAACATATTAGAATATGTAAATTTCAAAGAACATCCAAATGATTGCAGGATCTTGTTCACAACAGCGTATGCGTAGTGATAAAGCTATTTCCGTATTAATTAATACTTCAGAAAAAAAAATGCACACACAAGGGAGGCAAACGGGAGGTCTTTTAGAATAGATAGTCCAGCCTTTTAAGTAAATGAAGTACGGTGTTTGCTTGCAGTTGCAGACGAATCACCGACCAGCGACCACAACCTGGCTCTAATAATTCAATCATGGCTCCATTCGCTGTCTTATTTCAGAAAAGTAGCTTTTAAGACATACAAGGAGCCAAAAACTATTGATTACACAAGATTAAGGACCAAAGGAGATGTCAAAATATAATAATTTCTTATTGTTTTCCTCAGATTTTGTCACATCACCTGCCCAGTGGGTGAGTCTCGATTATATGTCGTACAATTTGGGTGAGTCTAATTTAATAAATGCTTTTCGAGTTGTAAAATTCAAGACTCGTGAAAAGAACTGTTTGTTCAAAGTTATAGAATGAGAATATCACATCTCGTATCATTATCAGATCATTAATAGATAAGTTTAATCTATATATATTATATAATTTGAGTTTTAAATTTGTGATAAATTATGTATTTTGTTACAAATTAAATAATATTTACTCAATTATTCCAAAAATAAATTCATGACAACGTTTTCTATTACAAAATAAATAATATCTACTCAATTATTAAATCTGAACTATTACAATTTAAACTGTTTTCATAACAGACTGTGTACTATATTACAAAATAAATAATATCTACTCGATTATAAAATAAATAATATTTACTTGTGTGTTTTGTTACAAAACAAATAATATCTATTCGATTGTAAAATAAATAATATTTACAAAATAAATAATATATACTCAATTATAAAACAAATAATATATACTTAATTGTTGAATCTGGACTGTTTTAACTATCTTATCAACCAAACAAATGAAGATTGTACACACAATCAGGCTTTTTTTTTATTTTTTTTATAATGTTACAATTATATATTATATAACATATATTTATTTATTATAATTATTAATTTATTTAACAATTTTAAAATAAATATATACATATAACAATTTTATTAAATTATTAACAAATAATATGATAAATTAAATTAAATTAAATATTTTATTATATGTATTTTTATATAATTTAATAAATAAAAAATATTTTCATTAATAAATTGTATAATTTTATAGATATAATTCAATAATTAAGAGTTTGTATTTAAATATAAAGTAGAATTTAATTTTTTTAATTTAAAAAATAATTTTTATTTTTAAATTAAAATATTCTTTATTTAATTTTATAATTTTTAAAATTAATATTTATTTTAAAAAAAATCTACTCTTAATTTTTTAAAATCGACATTTATTACAACGGAATTGTTATAAATCAATCTTTTCATCTGATTTTTTGTGGTTCGGGTCGAACTGTTCGAACACACCCTGCCGCAAACACAGAGGTAGAGAATTGACCAATTGGGCCATGCTTTACCACACCACAGGTTTATAGTTCAACCGTGCATCT
>JAXCLQ010061890.1:5876-16074 GCA_035584115.1 Cedrela odorata | reverse complement strand
AAGATTTGTCAATGTGAAATACTTTTTAATTTTATCACAACTTCCCTTTTTAAGACTCATTTACTGATTACTTTATTATCTAAATTTATAATTATAGTATTATTTATTAATTTCATGATATAGAGTAAATTGGTTAATATATATTATATTTCTAATTAATAATATTAAATATATTAAATAAATTAATAAAATTAATAAAAAAAGTATGTATTTATTTTAATTTTTGATATAATTAATTACATAAATTATATTTTTATTGATTATAAATTTTGCCTAACATAATTTTTCACGATTATACGAATGCACAACACGAATTATATATATATATATATATATATATTAACCATTTGGATACGGATTTAAAAAAAAATTAAAAAATTAAAAATCTTTAAAATTAACCAAAAGATTAACGAAAGTACGATATTATCCTTCAAATCAAGTAAGTTCCGAATCACACTGAAACGAATCGCATGTACCAAACCAAAAAAAAAACAAATTCGGAAAACACTGAAAATGTCTGGATCTGTTCCCAAACGGAAAAAAAACCTAGCACTCAATTTAATCACACTCCCGCTTTACATTGTTTCGAAGATTTTCAATTGAACAAAGGTTTTGCCGCCCACAATTTCACTAAAAAATTCTTACCCATATCCGTTTGAATACAGAAAAAGCAAGAATAGAGCTCTTCATTGTCCAACTCTTTGGTATGTTTCTTCCCAATGTTTGAAGTTGCTTTTTATTTTTTAAAATTTTGTTTTACTTAGAAAAATTTTGTGGCTAATGGGCTTTTGTTGAATTAATGGGGTTTTGTTTATGTAAAGTGTAGAATGTTTTGGCGCGTGCAAAGTGGATGGTTGTGAGAAGTGTTGAGCTTTTGTTTGAAAGAATCTTAATTTGTTTTTTGAAATTTTTTTTTTATACTATGTCAGGGAACAGAGTTTATTTCTAATGATGATGTTGATTTGTGGCTTTGTTGTGATGTTCATAGTTTTCAGTTGCTTGCTTGAGCTTAATTTGCCACAAACTAACTGTGGTTTTGGTACATGTCTCAGCCTAATGGATTTGGTTCGTTTTCCTGTTGTGTTTGATGGGGAATGGGTTAACACCGACGGTAAATATAAGTTCACCGGCCGTGAATGTAAAGGAGTTATGCTACCCCCTTTGACCAGTTATGAAGACATGTTAAAATGTGTGGCTCGAATTATCAATGTGAATTTGGTAGAATCCAAAATTACCATGAAGTTTGCATGGAATTCACCAGAACCCTTGCCGCCTACAGAGATAACTGGTGATGAAGATGTGCGATTCTTCATGGCTGAAAACCGTGTGGCAAGAACTCCGCTGTATGTCACCATTGAAACTAAATCTGGGTCCGGGCTGGGGAAGGACTGTGTTGATGGGGTACCAAAGCCTAATAATGATGAACCTGGTGTTGGTTCTAGGGAAGAGGTGCTTGCAACTTTTGATCATGTAGAACCATTAGGTACTGCAGACATGGATGGTCTCAGCCCTAATAACTTCCCAAATGAGGTTGAAGTGACCCATGATGAAGTACCCAATACGCCGCGCGCACAACCCAATAAATCACCACCAAGTGTTTCCTCTCAAAGCAGCCGCCCTGCCTGTAAGGATAGAATGCCTAGAATTAGTTTATTGGCTAGCAGCAAGAAAGTTGTGGTAGATCCTGGTGCTGTTCGAAATACTGATAAAGCGACGTCATCAGACTTCGTGAATCACAGTGGTCACAATGATGGTGTGTACGTAAAAGCCTTGTTCAAAGACAAGGAAGAGTTGCAAACAAAGATCAGTCTGCTGGCTTTGCAGAAAAAATTTGAGTATAGAGTGAAGCGGTCATCAAAGAACATTTTAGTTCTTAAGTGCATTGCTGGCAATTGCAAATGGCGTCTTCGTGCTGCAAAGTTGAAAGGTTCTGATTTTTTCCAAGTAAGGAAGTATTATCCTGTACACACATGTTCTTTGGATGTTCGTCATCGAAATCATCGACAAGCAAGTTCAAAGCTAATTAGCAAGTGTATTCGGTCTAAGTGTGATGGTGTTTCACGGTCATACAGACCTGATAACATAAGGGAAGATATCCTGAAACAATTTGGTGTGAACATAAGTTATGATAAGGCTTGGAGGGCCAGAGAATATGCTCTGCACTCGGTAAAGGGTTCACTCAATGAATCTTTCTCTTTACTTCCAGCATATTGTGAAATGCTTGAAAAGAAAAATCCGGGAACTGTCACACATATAGAGACTGATTCAACAAACCACTTCAAGTACTTCTTTATGGCCCTTGGTAGTTCTATCCGTGGGTTTAGATCATCAATTAGACCAGTAATTGCTGTGGATAGGACATTCCTCAAAGGCAAATACCGAGGCATCATGTTTGGTGCCGTTTGCAAAGATGGAAACAATCAGACATATCCATTAGCATTTTGTATTGGTGACTCTGAGAATGATGCATCGTGGCATTGGTTTTTTACTAAGCTTAGAGATTGCATGGGTGATGTTGATGATCTTGTATTTATATCTGATGATAATAGTACCATAAGAAAAGCCATTACAAGTGCCTTCCCAAATGCAAATCATGGTGCCTGTGTATATCACATTGGACAGAACCTTAAGGCCAAATTTAAAGATGTTAATGTGCACGAACTTTTCTTTAAAGCGGCTTCTTTGTACCGTCAATCTGAGTTCAATGATTTTATGGCTGAAATTCGCAAGGTTGATCAAAGAGCTGATCAGTATCTTGTTGAGATAGGATACGAAAGTTGGGCACGTGCTCATTTTGATGGGAGACGGTACGATATTATGACTATCAACACAGCTGAGTGCATGAGTGATATTCTACAAGATGCCCAAGAGCTTCCTATCACAAAACTAGTGGATCATATTAGGGAGATACTGCAGTTGTGGTTTTGGGAACGTCGGAATGAAGCTATTAATATGACTAGTCAGTTGACAAATTGGGCTGAAGGTGAACTCCAACAAAGGCACGACAAGTCTCTTTCATATCAAGTCTTGGAAACTGACCTGCACGAATTCATTGTCAAAGATGGATTTTTGGATGACAAGGTTAACTTGCATGATAGGACATGCACTTGTCAAGAATTACAGCTTGAACAGCTACCATGTGAGCATGCCCTTGCTGTATGCAGATTTCATAACATTTCCTCTTACACTTTATGTTCAGCCTTCTACAGTTCTGAAGCTTTGGTGGCTGCATATGCAGAGTCTATTTATCCTGTTGGTGCTGCGGAAGAATGGGACGTTTCGGAGGATGTGAGAAACCATATTGTTTTACCACCATCTAAGCAGCGTACATGTGAGCATCCTATGAAGAAAAGAAAACGGTTGCAAAGGGAAGAGAAAACAGTGCGTAAATGTGGGAGGTGTGGCAGTCTAGGTCACAACCGTAAAACATGCAAGGCAGAAATTGAGGACATGCCTGGCTCCACCAGCTGCTGAAGGCCAATGCTGTATCTGATATATAAAATAACTGTTAATTTCCTGAGTTATTGTATGCCTTAAGTTTTTAGCTCATTTCTTTTTGTTGCAGAAATGTTGATACTTCATTTCTTTTTGTTGACATTTGAACACTAATTTGTAGGGAAAAAACTTGAAGTATCATCTTTTTTTCATTTTACTGAGTTTTACTAGTTATATTTATAATTGGTTTGCATTATCGCTTCGTATCCTCTTTAATGTTCTTCTCCTAATGGATCTAACGTTTATTCATATGTTAATTTGCTTGTTCTTTAGTTTTATAATACAACTTTTTATTGTATATATTATAGATTGGTACTGGTATTATTTTGATAGTAAATCCTTTTTACCCAGAAAAGAAATAAAAAGTACTGACATTTTCCAGGTCCCTTGTAGCATTATTTTATTGGTTATGTTAATATAAAATTACCCTTATATTATTTTTTGTTGTTGAAAATATTAAATTGGTTTACAATTTTTCTTTTGTTTTTCTTTTTCATTTTTAAGTATAAAATACAGATTTGATCAAATCTGCCTGATTACCCTGGGCATATTTATTGCATTTTTTGTTCTCAAATTTTATGTGGTGCGGCACTCGCAAAAGTAAGTAAATTTTTGTTTAGATATATGTATTAACTCATGTACTTTGTCCAGAAATGTCTATATGTGTGCTATGATTATCATGGAAACATGAAAAAAGTGAAACTCTTGGTAGACTCAGAAACTTTTTTACACATTGAATTAGTAAGAAATCTTCCATGGGCTACTAATATTCAATGATTCATGCTCATATTCTTTCTACTTCCCTTACATATGGACATTTTTAAACTTATGTTTTGTGCAGATATTTTTCTCTTCCATGGTTTATTATACAAACTTGCATGATGGTTCTTTGAGACTTTGAACCTGGTCCGTATTTTGGGATTTTGTGCAGTGAAAATATAACAATTATTGTTCATAATTTTTTCTTTCTTATTGTCAGTCTGTTCATAATTTCGGAAAGATGATTTGTTGAAACAGTTAAGATAAGAAACTAATGCTCTCTGCTGGCTGCCTATTTTAGCATGGAACTACATGGACTCTGCAGAGTGTCTAGAATGGGTAGTTATTAATGTCTACATGGCTGCCTATTTGTTTCTCCTACGATTTTGGCTAGAGCTCTAAGTTTCTCTATGTTTGGAATTTTCCCTATGAGGACTATTCCTCCTCCTGATGACTAAAATTCAGTCTCCGGCTCTGGCCTTCTTACCGTTCTGTTTCTGTTGCCACAACACCTTGTTGAGAACGGATTTCTGTATTGAACCTCGTCCTCATCTGGAGTATCTGATTCAGGGGAAGTCGCATTCCTCGTTGAATATTCTAAAATCAAAGATACTTGAAATTGAGCATGCATCTGTTGAATTTCTCATTTGAGTAATTCCTCTGTTGACAACCTCTTTTTTGGAATCCTTTCCAAGCATTTAGGTAAGAAATTGAGGCCTGCCTTGGAGAAATGTGCGGAAACCGAGTTTCCCATTGCCACAAGCAATCTTGATTACAGCTGCAACTGGATTAGAAATGTTGTTGCCCCATGGATGCCTCCCGGTCGCCATTTCAATAACTATGCATCCAAAGGACCAAATATCTGAAGCAAAATCCAATCCTTCATGTCTCAGAACCTCAGGAGCCATCCACAATGGAGTCCGTCCAATAGATTGCCAAGAATGCTTTAAGTTTCTGTTGTTTTTCAAGTCATTTATCCCCCTTGCACATCTGAAATCTGCCAATTTGATGTCCCATTCGATCCCAAGAGCTCGTTCTTCCATTTGAGATCACAATGCACGATTCCATTGTCGTGAAGATGCTTCAAATAATGAAGAATCTCTCTTGTATACAACTGAATCACTTCCGCATCTAGCACTCCAAAATTTTCTGCTACATCTGATAAGGTTCCCCGGCCATGTACTCCATGAAATATTAAGAGTTTGTTCGTCGTTTCTACCGTTCAAGAAATCTCTCCCTGTACTCCGAACAATATATGGTCAATTCAGACTCAAGATTTCAGGCTTGTCTCTTAAAGCTTCAACTCCGGCTCCAGGGTCTGCAGATTTCACAACAAAAAAGTGCATCTGTGGCATTGCTCATGGCCAAATGAACAGTGCCAAATGATCCCGAACCAACCATTTTTCCCTTAATCCAGTCACCAAGTTGAGAACCAGAACGTTGACGATTTGCAGCCATTTCGTCATCTTATTTCAACCACAGAGAAAGTATCAAAATGTACTCGATGATCAGCAAGGAATCAGGTAGAAAACTCAACTAACAGTATGACACTTTTGATCTTTGTAAGCTGTTAGATTCTTGTTATGACTTGTTAAAAAGGTTCTGAATTTATATTGAGTTAAGGGTAAGACAAATAATTGTTTGTTGTCTTAGCTTTTTGGTACACTTGTTTTCAGACTGGTTTAGAGGCCTAATATAAGGATTATTGTTGGTTATGGTTGCATTGTTTTTTTTTTTTTTAATTTTTAAGAACATTATTATCTCCAGGTTTTTTATTTTTTATTCTTAGATTATTATTATTATTATCTGTTTTCTTTTTTCTTTTTTTTTTTAAAAAAGGGCGTGCCTTGACTCTCTTTTGGTATAACAATTCAAATTTGAAAAAAAAAAAAAAATTAGTAAATAATATCAAATACACCCTAATCTTTTGGTAATTAAAAAACCATGTCGTTGTTCATTAAAAATTATTATTAGATCCTAAAGCTTAAGGAGAAATTAATAAACTTTATTAGAGCATTGATTAGAAATTCCCCTAAAATATTATGAAGTTGATAAAATTCTATCTTAATCTTCCCTTCATAGAAAGTTTCTTAGATATTTTTCGAACAAACGCGTTTGCTCATTAATTAAGTCAAAATTTTGGGGTGATAAATAAAATTTTACCTTTAAAATTCATTTTGAAAATATTTAAAAACAAGCCCGGAATTTTTATTTTATTTTTTTTACACCGAAATTATGTGAACCTATTCAATAAAATTATAAACGAATATATAATAATGTCTGTAAAACTACATAAATTATTGTAAAAAATGCAATTATACAAATATTTCAAATAGCTTTATTTTACTATAGCACCAATGCTTTGATATATTTCTATAACAATCCCCTCACTGCACATGAAAATGAATTACAGTAAAAAAAACGTAATCAAATTACAAAAACATCCTCTTGCAAGTGTAATCAAACAGAGACTGTAAAATGCCTTTTGGTGCTTTTTCATCTGGCAATTTCAGAAGCCTTGCAACTTTGGAGAATCCAGCATGATATCTATGCAGAGATTCTTCATCTACTTCTGGTTTCATCTCCGGCTTCAATGTTTTGGGCCTCATTAAAGCCCATTGCATGGCCCATATAGCCAACGGCCGCATGTAGCCCATAGATCTGTATTGGTCATCGATATTCCAAGCTTCTGGTGTTTGAAAAGCATAACTATGTACAAAACAACAATGTGTTAGTAATTGGTGAACAGAAATTTTGTGCAGATAATCCTAAACGAACATCCATAAAATTTTCCAAAAGGCGAGTAATCAATGAGTGAAAATCTTTTCCATTAGCTTGTTGTAACTATCTAGTCTTGTCCAACATTTCTAAGGATCAAGAGCCTTATTAAGGGAAGTTATGGGATGCCTGTTGTGGTTTAACATATTGTCGAAGAAGCTCAATAGGTTTCGAAAATATTCAAGTATCATTAGCTGAGGAATCCTGTATAATTTCAATATCATTGGTATTTTTTCTTTTATAATAGTCCAATCCACAGAATATGTTCTTTTTAAAGCAAATGACAAACAATTTCTAGGAGCTAAAGTTTCCACAAAAAATTAATTCCTTTATATAAGGAAAAGTTATCTTACCCAAGTCCAGATTCAGACCATGCAGCTTCATAGATTCCACTGGCAGTTTGAAATCCCATATCTACCATGTCTTCATGGATCATTGATGCAGCGACTGCATATGTGACGCCTGGCCATATTTCTCTCGACTGCATCGATGACATGTCAACTCTTCCATCAGGTAGCATTCCGTTTACCGCCCCCCGCTTCCCATCCATCCACTTCATGACATTGTAGTTGTAAACCTTTTCTAATGCACTTCTTGCTTTGTCTTCATCAACAATGGGCAAGAGACCACATGCTCGGGCATACCTACAGTGGAAAATAAAAATAAAAACACTCAAAAACACTTTCATATGACGGTATTTGACGTCAGTTGTAACATACCATTGTCCAGCCAATTGATCAGCTTGAATAGATGAACTTTGGCTGCTACCACTATTGTCATAATTGAAGTAAGAACCGTTCCACAATTTCTCATATGCAACTTTTGCTTTCTGAAATTTGAACCAAAAATAATTCTCCGAACCCTTGTCACCAACTTCACATGCCAAAGCTGATGCTGCTTGCAATGCTGCCAGCCATAGCCCTCCGCTGTAAGAACTTACACCAGACACAGACCATGTATCATACGTTTGATCGGGAAAGCCATCGTTCTCAATCATCCCATCTCCGTCCTTATCAAATTGGTCCATGTATGCCATTGCAATGTAAACTGAGGGCCAAACTGCTTGTGCAAACTTCTTGTCTCCTGTGGCAACCACATCTCTGTAAACTTGAAGAACAAATTTCGGATTCAAGTCTTTCCACCTACACGTGTCGTAAAGGCAATAAGCATTTACTTCAAACCATGGGTCATTAATTCCGATATCATGAGGAACAGCTCCAAGAACTTTTCTTGACACCCACTGCCCATCATCTAGAAGTCTCATCCTACTGGGATCGTGCATCATTACGGCTGCAGCAAAGTCTCTTTGGACACTGAGTTGAAGTTTCGGAAATAACATAATTAGTGCAAATGATGAGTAGAAATGAACATCATAGGTGTTCCACATATGATATTCAATCCCTTCAAGATAAAGGAATTGACCGATGTTTTCTTCTCCTTCTTGAAGCAAATTTGTTCCAAAAGCTGAATTTAGTGCAACTGGTGTGTGTATTTGGTCAAGTATCAAACTCATCCTCTCAAGAACGTTAATAGCAGTGTCATTATCATTCGGTACATCAACAATTTTCTTCAAATCTGATTGTGACCTATCAAGTGAAAACTTCCTATCGCCAATGCTTCCTAAACTATGGACAGGTTGTGATCCATCTGCACAACAATTAAAAAGTGAACTCATATTCATTGAGATGAATCACGTTTCAGAAGAGTACAATCTACATACCGGTCCAAACTGTGCCTCCTGAATTCAGAAAATATAACTCATTAAAGAGAGTGATCGGGTACCTGCAATAATTCTTCGGAAAAACTTTAGAAACTAATTGTATGGCAAATCAGAAAATAACTCTGTTTGTCTTACCATTCAGGAAGCCTCTTGTCTTCAAGAATAGGTTTTTGCCATGCTTCTATCTGTGACTCCCAATGTCCATGCTCTGTTTAAGATAAAAATAAGTCAATACACTTAACTGAAAGAGTTCATGGCTATTCCCTCGAATTTACACATTTTAAAATTAAAAATAAGTAATTAATCAGAAAGTGTAAATCAAAGCATTACCAAGAATAGCATCATGGGCAATTTTAGCAGCTGCATCCCCGCGAACGCCATAGAATTTTGTGTAACGCCTGTTGATAAAAACTTGTCAGCAAATTGATAAAATTTTGATTCCATATTTTTTGTAGGCAATCTCCAGCTTACTTGTAGTAATTCTTTCCACTCAAAAAGATCACTTCGGGGCAGTCCCACGCCAATGAAAATGTAACAGTGCGAACTGCATCTGGTGGGATTGTCACAGAGGCTGCTATGGCTGCCCCAATAGATGATCCCGGTTCTGAAGGCACCAATGTTTCAGTAGAATTAAGGCGATCAAAGGATCCATGCTGTTACAATAGAAGAATAGACATTATTTTCTGTAACAATGGTGATAAAACATGCATATGAAAACATAAAAATTTGATTCAATTATACGATGCCGGACTCGAGGTAAAAACATGGTAAAATTTCTTTACATACAAAGCACATGGAAATTTTAGGAATGAGTCTAACAACCTCTTTTATTTCATGCCATATTTCTTTTGCTGTTAAACCCCGAGAGTTCCCGGATATCACAAAATGTGGACACTCTGATACATGGACACCGTCTGTCTCCTGTGCTGCAATTGCAAAAGTCACAGGGGGTAGCCACTCCCCAGTCCTGGAATGGTAAACAAAAAATGTTACATTAAGGTACATATCGAAATAAGTCTTGAATTGTTTTTCTCATCTATATTAAGGAAAGGAACTTGCTTGTGATGCAAAAGGACACTGTGCACGCCATCCGTCACCCTACATTGATTAATGATCTTGTTAGAATTTGTAAAACCATAGGCATTATATATATATAGCATAAAAATCTCGGAAAAAACATAAAGATTTCTTACTTCCTTTTTGAGTTGTAGTGCTGACCAGTAAATTCAGAATTCCCTCCAACTGAATTCTGAATTGGCATTGGAATAGAAAATATTAACTTTAGTTCCGATAGCTTTCAGAGGTTAATATCTTGTCAAAAATCTAGATCACATGAACTTAGAGCCGCATGCAAGGTTGAAAAGAAACACTTACTGTCCATGTGAAGAGCAAGGTAACATCCGCAGAAGTCATTCCGGAATTATATAACTGAAAATATAACACTAA
>JAXCLQ010061879.1:0-16081 GCA_035584115.1 Cedrela odorata | reverse complement strand
ACAACGATCAGCTCAAGCATGCTATTTCTCATATATGGTCAGACGGTCCTTACGTTCAGTCCCAGGCTCTTTCTGAAGTTGGAGAAAGCGCTTCTTACTCTCAGATACTGTATGCTGATTATTACAATTCTTTCATGGCCCTTCTTCGCGAAAATTCGAATAATCGGAAGGTGTTGTTTCGAGAAGACGGATTTCATCTCAGTGAGGTTGCAAACAAGTATATTGTGCGAAAGCTCATCAGCGGAAAAAACTTCATTCAGCCAGAGATTCATCTTCCAAATGTCAACCATTGCGTTATGTAGAAAACTCAAGCTTGTTCTGGACGTTAATATTGTGTAATACTTTACCACTGTCATAATGAAATGCATTTTTTTTTTTATTGATTTCAAACCAGAGTTTACCATTAATAATTAAATGCCGTGGCTCTATTGGTCTTTGCTGCCATTCTGAACTAAATGTGGAAATGTAAATCAAGTGTTGCTTAATTTGTTTTATTTCGACAATCAAAATAATATGATTTCTTTCTCTTATTTAACCTAATATAGTAACTGACCTAATGTACATAGCAAATTCTCAAAACTGGTAAGATGCTTGGGCAGTTTTATTTGTAATTTAAAGTGAAATTCACAAATAATTGTTATATTAATAGATGGCTTAGCCTTCCATATATATAGATGATTTTGCCTACAATATAAACACAACAATAAATAATAAAAATAAAATAAGTAACATACAAGTAAAAATTTTTAAATTAATTAGGATAAAAATTCACAGATAAAAAATAGAAGAATTTACTATAAAAAGTGGAATTATAACTTCTTTCTAAATATAATAGAAGAACACTCTCTCAAGTGTTACGAAAACTACACTTAAATAGAATGTTTTAATATTTCTCTTTGGAAGAAATTGAGAAGTTAAAGGAATTGAGATAATTGAGAAGGAATGATCAAATGGAGCAAGAATGCCTTTTATTTATAGGCAACTCATTACTAATCAATATTAACTAATGCATGTAGAAGCTCCGCCAATTGTTAAGCTGTCAATTTTGAAGTCAATAACTTTGAAATTCAAATTTTAAAGTCAGACCACCAACTTTAAAATTCAATTTTCAAAGTCAAGCTACCAACTTTGAAAATGTCAAGTTATATGCTACAATTTCAAAGTCAAGCCTCCAACACACTTATATGCAACATTCTTCCACTTGGAGACTTGATTGAGAATCAATCACGTCTCCACATCAACCTTTTTACCTTGCCATTCTATGTCACTTATGTTTTTGTTAGGCCACAAGATGATTGACACCATTTGAACTTGTCAGTATTGATTGGCTTAGTCAAAACATTTGCTAGGTTATCCTTTATTAGTGTAATATGTCATAAAACCATTATTGTTATCGGATTTAGATATTTTGTATTAAATCACATATTGTAATATGTACTGTACATATTCTTTTATGAAGAAATTATTTTTTATTCGTTTGCATATGCTGTTTCCTTTGTTTTTTCATTCTAGTGGATAGAGTATGTATATGAATTGCCTCGATAATTTGATTATCTAAACTGTTCTTCGCGAGAGTGGTATCGACCGAGCATTGATATCTCATAGTGGGCATATTGAATGCCTTTGGTGAATATCATGAGATGATATTAGTGCAGATGTCAATGATAGTCATGTTATTAAGGGCATTAGTATAAATTAGTAGTTAGAGAACTATTTTTCAAATGTGACTAAAGTAATGATGAATTACATGGAATTTATGCAGTCAATGATTCGTCATTTGATTGTAATAATATGCGAAGTAGTTCTTTGACCTGAGACATTATAGTCGACATCCAAAATAGATACACATGGTTTATATGGTATATAAGTGAGAGACTAATCACGTCTTGCACAATAAGCCGATTTAGTCATGTGTTGTTTATGTTAAGATGCAAGTGTCTGTCAAGATGGAATCCATTGATTCGATACATAAGATCTTGAGTTTCTGTTGACTCAATCTGAATTTAAGTTCCCAGTCGAATGTCAGTAAATGCCTGAAAACAAAACTTCTGGCCGGGGAACAATATTAGTCACACGAAAGAGTTTCGTAGTGACAAATTTAATGTGTAGTGATCAATGATCCAAAAAGATACTGAGTTTAGGGTTTTGACTTCCATGAGGCTTAACTTAGTCGGGATTAAACGAATGAAATAATATTACCCACATAGTACGTACAATCGGTAATAAACGGTTCAATAAAGACTTTCTTCATTGTGGTCTAGAGACTATGACATATTGCTAGATGTTAATCATAATTGTTGAATTTCGAAGCGTTCGAAACAGAATTGAATAGTTCTGTTCCGACTCACGACTAATACCACAGTGAACTCGAGATGTTACAATTAATAACTTGAGCTTATTCTTGTTAATAAATAAAATAAATATTATCTATAAGAGAGTTAACACTCTCGGAGACAATATTTGGCCGAAAAATATAAACGGTTTATACGTTAAATAATTTAACGGATTCGAGAGCTTAATGAAATGATTTAAATATAATTTAATGTAAATTATATTATTTTATTAATATTATAGAATATAAATAGAATTAAATAAGTTTGGTTAAAATTGGTTTGACTAACTTTATGAAAAGTTTGACATTAAATTGTTTAATGAGGGCAAATTTATCATTTTACTTTTTACTATTACAAAGTTTTGTTAGACAAGCTTTGGGGCGTATTTGTCTTTCATTAAGATGATGAGATCATTTTAGTAAATAAGACAATAATATATAAATAGGTCATTTTCTACTTTTGGGTAGTATGAAATAATATTTTTCAAAATTGAGAAAAAGGAAAACATGCTTTCTATCTCTCTCTCTCTCTCTCCGTTTTCGGTCAAGTAAGGATTTAAAGCTCAAGGGTTTAATTCTCTAAGAGACCTAGCATTTGAATGGTTCATCTTCATCATACATCATCAAAGGTTGATGATTAAACTTTAATTTTGTTTAATTTGATGAAATGGAACCTTAATTGCATGTTTAATTTGATTAAACCCTAAATTGCATGCTAATTATTTAATCAAAATCTTTATCCTTGGTGTGTATTTTATGCATGTCTATATTTTTTTTTTACACAACTTTTCGAACAAAATGGTATTGAACACCTATGTGTTTTTTTTTTGAATGAAAGCAACATCTGAAGTCCCCTTGACATATCTCAAGATCCTCTTTATAGCATTCCAATGCTCTTTGCTAGGATTTGCCATAAATTGATTGACTGCTCCTACTGCTTGTGCAATATTCAGTCTTGTATATATCATGACGAACACTAAGCTTTCCACTGCTGACGCATATGGTACTTAAGACATTTCTATCATCTCTGCTTTATTTCTAGGACACATTATATTGGATAATTTGTAATTCACAAGAAGATGGGTAGAAATTGGCTTACAATCTTACATGTTAAAGTGTCACAAGATTTTCTTTAAATAATTTTTCTAATAAAGCCAAATCTTTATGTCTTTTTTATCTCGGTGAATCTGCATCCCTAGAATCTTGTTTACTAGTCCCGAATCCTACACATCAAACTCTTTAGCTAATTGTGCCTTCAATTCTTGGACTCGATCTTTATTAAGGCCTGCTACTAATATGTCGTCCATATACAATAGTAAAATGATGAAATCATTTTCACAAACCCTCTTGAAACAGGAATAATGGTCTAAATTTAGTTTGTTGTATCCAAGGCTAATAATCAAAGAATCAAATCTCTCGTACCAATACCTTGGCGCCTATTTGAGACTGTATAGAAATTTGGTTAATTTACAAACCAAGTGCTCTTTATCTTTTTCTTCAAAACTCTCTGGCTGGAGCATATAAATTTCTTTAATTTCTTAATGAATAAATGCAGTTTTAACATCTGGCTGGTCTAAATATAAGTTAAACATAGCACACATAGTCAAGACTTCTTTGACTATAGTAAGTCATACAATAGGTGAAAATATCTCATTAAAATCAATACATTCTTTCTGAGCAAACCCTTTAACTACTAATCTTGCATGATACCGCTCCACATGATCATCGTTATTCCACTTGATCTTATAGACCCATTTGTTTCCGATGACCTTCCTTCCATGTGATAATGGCACAAGATCCCAAGTTTTATTCTTATGAAGAGGTTAAATTTCTTCTTGTATTGCTGCTTTCCACATATGTAAATCCGAGCTACTCGTTACCTCTTGAAAAGTTAATGGCTTTCCCCATCCTCTGTTAAAAGAAAGTATGCAA
This sequence comes from Cedrela odorata, assembly GCA_035584115.1. Lineage (NCBI taxonomy): Eukaryota > Viridiplantae > Streptophyta > Magnoliopsida > Sapindales > Meliaceae > Cedrela > Cedrela odorata. The sequence continues at coordinate 11,817 of JAXCLQ010061879.1, read as the reverse complement.
CATTTCCCTCCATAATGTATTCTAATTGTTAAGATGGTATTCTTCTCTTACGAGTTGATTGTCGAACTTCTGAAACTTCAAACTCAACTTCAAATTTAACTGATCATTCTTCGTGCTCCGGTATTACTTCAAAATAATTTTCATGTTCTGATTTTTCTTCTACTTGAACTGTAGTTATCTCTTGTTTTTCCTTTTCAATACTATCGCCTTTCTTCTTTTGTAGTTTATCTTCTATAAAAATAACATCCCTATTGATGATAAGTTTGTGGTTAGTGGGGTCTCACAAGCAATACCTCTTCACTTCATTAGCATACCCTAATAATATGCATTTTTTGGATTTGGATTTAACTTTGTTTTTTCTTAGAAATTACACATTACATACATAGAACTTCCAAATGTATAGAGGTTGGAATAGTCAGCTAGTTTGCCAGTTCACATCCCACCGGTGTCTTTAACTCAATTGCTGTTGATGGTGACCGATTTATCAAATAACATGCAATATTAACAGCTTCAGCTTAATAAGACTTTGGTAATTTTGTTAATCTCTACATTGTCCTTGTCCTTTTCAACAAGGTTTTGTTCATTCATTCTGCCATCTCATTTTGCTGAGGAGTGTATACCATAGTAAACTGTCTTTTGATCTATTATTGCTGACAAAATGCATCAAATACATTATTGGAAAATTCTCCTTCATTATCCATTTTGGGACACTTGATCTTTTTTCCAAATTTAAGTTCCACCCACACTTTAAAGACTTTAAACACAACTCTCTTCATTTTGATTGGATACACCCAACATCTCCTAGAATAGTCATCAATGAATGATATAAAATATTTTGCTCATCTTAGGGATTTAACTAGTGCTTGCCAAACATCTGAATGAATTAACTCTAAAATACCTTTGCTTTTAGAACTAGGTGTGCTAAACTTAAATATGTACTACTTATTAATAACACATTGTTCACAAAATGGTAGAGACATCATTTTGAGTCCAGAAAGTAACTTCAGTTATGAGAGAATCTTTAAATCTTGTTTTGACATATTTATGAGCTTTTGGTGCCATGTCATCATTGATTCTTCTCCGTAATTTGAAGATGAGACCAATAACTTTGCTTTTTGTAATGTTTCTCCTAGCAACATGTACAAGTTTGTAGTTGCCTTTTCCGTCTTTATTACTATAAGCCCTTATTTTACATTCTTCATGATTTCAATTTGAATTTGAGTTTTATACCCAATCTCATCCAATTGCCTTAAAGACAATATATTCTTTTTAAGGTTCTTTATATGTCGTACCTCCTGAATAATGCGATTTTTTCCGTTATACATGTTTAATTTGACAGTCCCAATACCAACAATCTTTAAGGCATGATCATCTCTCATAAACACATATCATCTTGAGATATGTTTGTATTGATAGAACCATTCTCTCCAAAGGGTCATGTATTATGTCACTGTTGAATCTACGAACCATACATCAGTAAATTTCTTTCTACCTTTAGTGACTATTGTCACCTCCCTATACAAGATTTCTCCATTTTTCGAGGTACTTGCCTTATTTCCTTGAGAACTTGTATATACATTCTTTTTATTTTTTCAACATTCCTTTCTCACGTGTCCGACCTTGCCAGAATTGTAATATTTAACTTTCTTCTTACCTCTTGATTTTGATCTACCATAATCTTAACTCCTACTGGAGCCACGTTCCATTAATCTTCCTCTCATTATCGAAAAAGTCTCTGCTTGATGCAAACTTGTCATCCTGTCTTTCTTATTTTTATACTTGTTTTCTTCTTCCAATACAATTGCTGCTATATCGTCGAAAACTAGGTTATCGAAGTACATGCCTTGAGTTGTAAAATTGATAGTGAGTTGATCATACGAGTCTGGTAGACTTTGAAGTAGAAGTTTCGTATGTCAACGATGTAAGTTATGAAAATAAAGTTTTTAGAGTGTTGATGTGCTCTATCACTATTGTTGATTTTGACATTCGAAAAGTGTAGAGCATTCTCTTGAAAAAAATCTCATTGTGAAGTGATTTTGTCTCATATAATTTTGTGAGAGCATCTCATATCTCATTTGCTATCTTTTTCTCTTCAATGCTCGATAATACCTCGTCAGCTAATCTTAAGTGAATATCAACCATTATATCTTTATTCATTTCATTCCACTTATTTTCATCTGTGAGATTCGTCGGTGTATTTTCTATAGCTGCCAAACACTTTTTTTTTTTAAGATTGCCTTAATTTTCATCTTCCACAATAAGAAATTGCTCCCATTGAATTTATGAATTTCAAACTTTGTTACTATAGTCCCGATCTTACTTGAACTCACTCCCACTATTTTACTATAAATAGTACCGTATATGTAAATAGTATCAAAACCTTTAATAGTAGTAAGTGCATTATGTATGCAAAAGTACACCAAAAAAATTCTAAAAAAAAACTAGAGGGGTCACAATAGTTCTACTTAAAACCTAAACTCCTTAGACAATTTAAAGTACTTTTGATAAAAATTTTCCTTGACATGTACGCCACCATAAAAATATGTTACTTGTACCACTATACTAGGCTTCTACTATTTCCACGTATATATAATAATGACACATACTTGAATAGTACCTCTGTGAACAAGTTGCATTATAATAAATAATGAAGATAAAAATAGGTAACAAATAGATTTACGTTAAACCTCCAAATTAATTGGGATAAAAAACCACAGGCAAAGTAGAAGAATTCATTATAAAAAATGGGATTATAACTTCTCTCTAAATATAAGGAGAGTATAATTGTAATACACTTTCTCAAGTATTAAGAAAATCACACTCAAATAAAATGCTTTGATATTTCTCTTTGAGATAAATTTAGAAGTTAAGGGATTGAGAGAATTTAAAAGGGATGAGCAAATGGAATAAGAATGTCTTTTATTTATAGACAACTCATGGTAACTCAATATTAACCAATGCATATGAAAACTCTTCTAATTGTCAAGCCCCTAACTTTGAAGCCACAAATTTTAAAAGTCAATTTTCAAAGTCAAGTCACCAACTTTTAAAATGCCAACTTATATGCAACAATTTCAAAGTCTAAGTCCTAACACACCTATATGCAACAAAAACAACCTCAATATTTCTCATTACAATATAAAAAGCATGAATCCAATTCCAACTTGAACACTTTATCAAACATTATCTTTAATTTACATTTAATTGAAGATGGAAAATAAGAGGTGTTACACAAGGTTTTCTCACTCTCTTTTCCTAGTGTGTGTGTGTGTCTAATTATAATTCAAATAACCACATGTTAAATCAAGTTAGTATTAGTGTATGCCCTAGAACCCATTCGTCTTATCGGGTTCATAGTTATTGATATTGTATTATTTTATATTATCAATGAAAAAAGAGTTCTTTATTCACATACATAAACTTCTTTTTTTATTGAATCATGCTATATAATAAAATATGTATGTGAATTGTCCAAATAATTTATTTAATAGTTAAATAAAATTATCAAAGTCATTCTTTACAAACGTGATATTGATTGGGCAGTCATATCACATAATAAGTATACTAGACGTTGTCGATGAATATCATGATATAATATTAGTGTGGGTGAACTTGATAGTCATGTTATAAGGGTATGGAGAAATAGTTAGAGAACTATTTTTCGAACATGACCAAAGAATGATAAATCACGTGGTATGCATATAGTCAATGATTTATCGTTAGATTGTACTAATGTGTAAAGTGATCTTTTGATCTGAGACATTACAGTCGGAGCTCATATGGATACACGTGGTTCCTATGATGTATATGTACAGGGTAATGGTCCGAAATTTTTATATGTTAAATTACTATAAAGTATGGCAGACTAAAATGAAAGGTTTTCAAAACTTAAGGAGTAAAATGAAAGCCCAACAATTTAAGCCCACATTTGATCAACATAAGCTCAATTAAAATACATGGCCGACCCACTTTTTTAAATTAAGTAAATCATTATTTTATTTAAGCTTATTGATTCTTTCTTAAAGGCTAACATTTAACAAGTTCTAGATTTTTCTTGTTTTCTTTAGAAAACAAGAGATAAAAATCAAACTAAAAAAAAAAAAAAGAAAAGAATAAACATGAGAGAAAAAGAGAGAGAAGATGAGAAGAAAACATGAGAGGAGAAGCCAAATACATAAAGAAGGGAGAGTAAAAGAAAGAGATGGAGGAGAAGAGAAAGGAAGTAAATGATGTGAAGAAATGGTGAGGAAGAAGAAGATTGCCGAGAAAGAAGAGAAAGGAGAAGAAAGAAAAGAAAAGGTAAGAGAAGGAGAATGAGAAGAAGAAAAGAAGAAAGAAAGCAGAAAGAGGAAGAAAAGAGGGAAAGGAGAAGAGGAAGAGGAAAGGAATATTGTTTCCAACAACAAGGGTGGTAAGTATCTATGTGTTTATTTATGATTTTGGATTATGAATTGAGTTTTGTATAGATTTCATGTACAAATTGTGTGTTGTATGGCTTGTTGGATTGTGAAAGGGTTATGGACAGTGTATGATCTATGGTCATGGCTGTGTTTCAAGGTTTTAAAAAAATGAGATATAAAATTTGCATGTAGTGATATGTATGTAATAGATGTATAAATTCTATAGTTTATAGGCATTGAGAAATGATGTATAGTGTTGTGACTGTTTTGAGGTATGAAAATGTAAATTAAAAGTGTGAATACATGATAATATGGTGCTGGATTGTGTTTAGAATGATAAGGTAGTGCAAACTTGGGTTAATGGATGCATGTATGGGTTGTTGGAAAATCAGCAAGGTAGGAGTAGAAATTTTGGTTACTGAAATTTCTAACCTAGGCTTAGTAATTCGTTTATAAAACAAATTATACACCACCAATTAACGAACCACAAAATTTTATGAAAACTAGATACAATTACGACCAACATAGTCAAAAATTAAAATTTTTTTGTGAAACGACAAGTCACCAGTTAATTTTAGAAATGGCTACTCTGTGATTGCATTTTAATTTGCCAAAAATATTGGGCAGTGAACCGAAATTCAAAAATAGAATAGTGTATCCGACATTAGTTTTTAGCTCCGTAAAATCCTATAAAAATCAAATATATAGGGGAACAATATATTCAAAAATCAGATCATTCCATGTAAGGATAGATTCTTAGTAAATGTAAGAAGTTGGTTGCTCTGTTCAGCTTTGCATATTGTCCCGTGTTTAAGCAGTATGTAGTAAATTGATTATAACTCAAACATTAGGAATCAGAATTAGGATCCATAAATTTTTACAGAAATTAGATGTTACAAAGAATAATATAGTCAAAAATTAGATATTTCCATCAAGAAACAAGCTTCTATAAAATTTAAAAAACTCGTTGTCCTATTGCGAAATTGGATTAGAACAATGTCTATTCATATAAGTATAAGTTGATAGAAATCCAAATAAGGCATCGTAAAAAGTTACGTAAACTAGACATATGAGGGATGAACATATTAAAATTTTAGTTTAAAATTTTTTTCCGATTAATCCCAGCAAAAATGCAAAGTCACCCCCATTGCAGATAGATATCGCTTAAAATAACAGAGATGGAAATTGTGACTTTTCGGATTAAGTAACGAAGAGAGGGGAGGTGAGGGGTATCCAAGGCATTCTGACTTTACTAAGGAGTATTGTTATATATAATTTACTTATTCATGTATATGATAAGTATAGGTGGTTATAAGTTCTGATAAGGAATATGTATTTGTAGATAGTCGACTCGGTCAACCATTAGCGATGTTGCGAATTGGACGCGATTAAGCATAAACCGGTGAGTGAATGCCTTATTTCCAAAATATTATTTTTGCAAAGTGTTTGAATGGTAAATGTTTTGAAAATCGAATTGTATGAATATTTTATTTCATGTTTCTAAAATTATAGTTTGGACAAAATATTTAAAATATACATGTTTGGGAATAGGTTTGAATTATTAGGTTGTTTTGCAAATGTAGTGTTATAAATATTCAATATGAATGAAAACTTACATGTTTGGAGTAAGGGTAAATGTTTAGAAAATGTGACTGGATATTTATGCAATGTTCTCTAGATGAGATGATTTAAGATGAATTGATTTTGTGTTGACATATGATAAACATAACAAAACATGTTGTATAGTTTTCTATGATTTGTATTTGGTATAAAGTGCTCAGTGTAGCGAATCTGTATAGATGTTCTGTCCTTACCAAGAAACTGGCTAAGAGAGAGGATACGTATACCTACCGAAAAGGGTAGAGGAGTTTTGAGAGAGTTTAATATGTCCACTCTTACCCATGAAAGGGGTAAGGGGAAGGTTATATAAGCCTTAAGAGATGAACCATGATAGGTGAGCTTCCCAAAGAGGTTACTACTAAATAATTTGGTGTTTTACACCGCACATTTTATTTAGGCCAATGCTAACGAGTTAGCTTATTGATTTTTATTCTATAAATTGATGTAAAATAATTCGTTAACGCTTCTCGAGATATCAACCATATGTACATTGTAAAATGTCTTGGGGGATAGTTTCCTGACAAACCCAGAGATTTTTAATTAAGCATCCACAAATTTTATACATGTAACTGTTTTATACGTGCTTTGTTGATTTAAGTGAATGATTTTTTTAAAAATGTTGAATGTTATATTTTAAATTTTATACTCTTACTTCTCATTTATAATTTATTACTTTATTGTATCCACTCATTAGGTTCTTAGGACTTACCCTCTCTCATTTCAATTTTGCAGGTTAGATAGGTAGTTAGAAACAAAGAGAGAAATTTCAATACAGAGGAGACACAGATAGAGGTCAAGAGGTATACAGTGCAGTCACTAGGGCACATGGGTCTGCCATGCATAAAGAGTTATGTAAAGTTCAATCACTTGTACATGTTAGGGTGGTGTTTAATTCATGATATGTGTTGTATTGCATCAAATGTTGTAAATATTGAAGAATTATATTTATGTCATGGTTGGGCGTATTGCCCTTATGCATTCTAAGCATTGTGTCATATACTATTGTGGTTTCTTATTTTTGTACATGCATTCAGATTACTAGAGAGGCTTACCGTAATGGTAGGGATCTGTTATCTGCCAGTAACATTTTTGGATATGGGGGTCTTACATACGAGACTAGCCATGTCTTGTATAAAGTTGGTTTGTTTATGCGTTATTCATATCAGTCTCTGGATAATGGTCGATATAGGATCTGTTGGCTCGATAATTTAAGTGAGAGTTTTCGCTGATTCTCATTGTGTCGAGTTCTTAGACGAGTGTCGATAAATGTCTGAAATTAAAAGTCTTTAGCCAGAGCAAATTTTAGAAAACCCACATGAAGAGTTTGTGTTAGAAAGTTCAGGACATATTGATAGACATTTTATAGAAAAAAATTGAGATTATGGTTTTGACATCCATGAACATTTCCTCGATTAGGATTGGACAATGGAAAGATTTTATCTACACAGCATGTACAATTATAGTAAGTTTTCATAAATAAATTCTTCATTGTGGTTTAGGGGTTGTGACATATTGCTAGATATTATCCACAGTCATTGAGTTTGTTGAATAGTTCAAATTTAAAGAGTTCGGATATAACTCATGGCTAAACCACAGTGATTCTTCATAGTCTCATCAATATCCTTATGCATTAGAAAGTTATGGGAGAGAGTTAAATATTTATCTAGATGATGGGTAACATTTTCAGGAGTAATATAGGGCCAAAATATATATATATATATATATATATAAAGAATTTTTTAATTTGTTAAGGAATTAATCATTTTATACTTTTATGTAATTTAATATAAATTACATGCTTAATGGATAATATTGATTGTCCAAGGACCTAAATGTTACAAAAATTTATTCTTCATAACCTTACATTAATTATGAATTAATGCACCACTATTGTAAATAGCATCCTTAATAGATAAAGATTGACAATTTTATAATTATTGAGTTTGCAAAATTTTTTTTCAATTAATTAGAAATTAATTCTCCATTGATGCAAATAATTTTCTTAATGGTTAAGGAAAGTAAAATTTGTAATTATTAATTTTGCAAAGGATTTGCATAATTAAAAAATATTTGCCAAAGAGTCTTGAGTATAAAAATGGCATTAAATGCAATTCAATAGAAAACAGAGAATCATTTTCACGTCAAAGGGTTGGAAATTGAAAATAGAAAATTTCTCCCATTTGGTCATATTTCTGTTCTTTCATCAATGTGATGCAAATTAAAGAGAACTTATAATTTTAAGCTTGTTCTTTGTTAATTTATCAAGTTAAGAAAATATATGTTTGATACTTTAACTTGATTTAATATATATTAGATATATGTTGTTAATTTATCAAGCTAAGAAAATATATGTTATTTTTCGAGTTTTAAAGAAGTTTAGATAATTTAATTTTTAAATTTAATAAATAAATACATTAAGAAACAGAGTGCTCAGAATGATTTTTTGGGTGCATATATAGTCAACCAAAACCTTATTAGGAACAATTATAACAATGTGGAATTGAATTCTGTCATTGCGACTGCCTACTCACAAACACAGCGCCCTAAATAACTCAAGAGTTCAGTCTAGATCACACCACACTGCCTACTCTCGTTGTTGCTCGTTGATTTTAACATTTTAGAATTACTACTCACAAACACAGCGCCCTAAATCAAAACACCACATTTCTTTGTTGTTTCTCAATACTATACAATAATAAAACATGTTCTCTAGAAGATTTGTTGGAAGAAACTATGTTTGCGTACTGGTGAAGAAGTTGAGCCTTTGTGAATCCAAGATTTGCTATTGTTGAGGGGTACATAACCACATCACAAGCTCCGAGAGTTTGCGTAGCCATGTACGTTGATGAAGAGCACAAGAAATACGATGTTCCAGTGAAGTATCTCTCCTTACCCAAGTTTAAAGAATTGATGGAGCAGTCAGAAGATGGTGATCTCGATTTTAAAATTGACGGTCCGATCATGCTTGTGTTAAAGGAAAAAAAGTGCAACCAACTTGCCTTCACTTTCAGCATTGGAAGCTTTACTGCAACAGCCTCCTTGCAATGGTGCAATGCCTTACCTACTGTCAGCTCACTGCGTTGCCTAACTGCAGTGTCTTTGTCCTTTTGGACTCATTTGTTAAAGCAAAACAAATTGTATTCACAGCTTGCTTTCTTGTAATTTTTAGTCACATCATATGTTGTACAAAGTTCCTAAGGTTTATTGATGATGCCTGAAATCTCTGTGTATATATATACAACAACATATTAAACATTCCTTATGTACCTAAATACAAAAACACAAGTTTGCAGCCTTTGGTTTCTTTTCTTAGTTCTCTGTTTTTTTAGTTCTTCGAAAATCAACTTGGTATCATAGCTTCATGGCTAGTCCTCAAACAGCATCTACCTTATCTCCAAGTTCTGATAACATTCAAACCACAGGCTCGACCATCAATCAAGGGCAAACTCATTTGTCTTTCTCAGCTCTAGTTAAACTGGACAAAAACAACTACCTAGTCTGGAAGTCTCAGGTACTGCCCACCGTTAAGAGGTCACGACCTGGAAGGATACATTGATGGTTCAAAAACCATTTCAGACAGGTTCATCATCTCAACTGATGAAGAACAAAGAACTGTGACCAGGGAGAATCAAGCATTCCAACAATGGCTCAAACAAGACCAATTGCTGTTGTCGTGGCTTCCCTCTACCATGAGTGAAAATGCTCTGACTTTCTTCACAAGCTACACCACCTCTAAGGAACTGTGGGATGCAGTAACGACGATGTTCTCCTTGCAATCCCAAACAAGGATCAAGCAACTTATAAACCAACTCTAAAACACCAAAAAGGGTTCCAAGAACATTTCAGATTACTATGCCTAAATCAGGGGCCATGCTGATGCTCTTGCCATTACATGAAAACCAGTGACTGAAGATGACCTTAAATAACACATTGAATGGATTGGGATCTGAGTATGATGCAATAGTTGTAAATATTTTCATCGAGAATGAACCTGTTGACCCTTAAGGACATTTATGCTCAGCTTATGATATTTGAGAACAGATTAGAGAGAAACAACCAGACTGGAATCATAAATCTTGAAGTAAATGTGGTCTCTGGAGGCAATCAACACAACTGGAATCAAAAGAGGACTCAACCACCAGCAAGAAGTGGGCAGAGCTCAATACCCGGAAGAGTAAATTACAGAGGCAAGGGAAGGGGCAGAAGCCAAAGAAGAGGTCAGAACAAGGTTACCTGCAAAATATGCTACAAATCTGGGCCCACTTCCACAGCTTGTTGGTATAGGTTCGATCAAGAGAATTCGAGGCCAAGAATCAAAACAATCAGACTCAAGTCTCAACTTACTTGACAGCACAAGATGTTCCAAATGAGAGTGGCTGGTACCTGGACAATGGTGCCACCAATCATGTCATCAATGATCTTAACAATATCTCCCTAAAATCAGAGTATAAAGGTAAATAAAACCTGACAATTGGCAATGGTAAGAAGCTTAAAATTTCTCATATTGGCCACAACACACTGCATACAAACACCCCTCTTACCTTGAAACTGAAAAGCATCCTGTATGTCTCCAGACAGGTGAGGAATTTGCTTCAGAGTTTTTAAGGGATAGTATTGCTCCAAGAAATATCGGTCATAAATGATGGAAACTGTCGCCACCCTGTCCAAATGGGTGTTAATTTCAATCAGAACCATCATCTGGTTTGCGAGGACCTTAATCGCATTGTTGGTTTAAGGAGGAAGAAGATTGAATGCAATGCAGATGTCTCAGATTTTGCTTGTGCAGCAGGATATGTTGCTGAAGTAGAGAACAATATTTATCCTGATAATCTAATCAGATACCAGTGGCAACATGGTGCTATTGGAAAAAATTCAGTAAATTTTCTAATGAAAATTATTGTGATCGAGTTATACCAGAACTGGATGTTTCCCCAATTTATGCTGGGGAGTCTCCTCAGTCTTTCCATCCTTATGGACCAGGATTTTCAGATGGTCCTTTTACTGTAAAAATGAAATTTCTTTGTAGCTTTGGGGCGAAGAATATTACCAAGGCCGAGCGGAGTGACGGGAAGCTTAGATATGTGGGCGGAGAGACGCGGATTATATCCATAAGGAGAACTCTCACTTGGGAGGATCTTGCAAGGAAAACTTCAGCAATTTGTAACCACTCTCATACAATCAAGTATCAGCTCCGAGGTGAGGATCTTGACGCACTTATGCCGGAAATGCATTTTCACAATCATGACCCCAGTAGAGATTTTGTGCTTCATACACCATATGATCAAAGTGATTTGAACTCTGTTATACCCATTCTTCGGATGAGGGTGTTTTCCAACTCAAGATTGCAAGAACATGATGACAACTCCCCTCACCTTTTGGCAGATGGGATAAATTTACAGTGCCCGTGGAATATTGGAAGAGAAAAATCACCATCGCTAGCAATGTCAAGTTCTTCTAGAGAGTTGCCAGTTCTTTGAAAATCAACTGCTTGGATGCACAACTAAAACATTCGACCCGTTACTGAAGCTAGCCAAGAAGCACTAGACTGAAAGCTAATAGTTGCCTGCCTAACATATTTGTTTGAAGAAACCTTTCTTCATTATTTGGTCTGGTCAATATCTTGTTCTGTGTAGCATATGGTTCACAAAAGACAACCACCGTAATGTTTCTGTTTTCTAGTAGTAGAAATTCTCCCAGGATGTAGGTGAAAAGACCAAACAACGTAAATTGATTTGTTCTGGTGAGATTGTTATTATTTTGTTTGATTCATTACTATATAGTTGTAAACCCATGTCTC
>JAXCLQ010061868.1:0-16083 GCA_035584115.1 Cedrela odorata | reverse complement strand
CAAAGTTCTGGCACAATCAATATATAAAATAAAATCGAAGTCCTATCAAAATTAATATAGAAAATATAATTGATGTCCAATCACAATCAATATATAAAATAAATTCAAAATTTGTCACAATTAATATAAACATCATGAACATAAATTAAGAGTCATCTTCTTTCTCAATCATATGCCATAAATAACCCAAAAATTAAACTCATGCTACGTACCTAAATAGTCAATATATTTACATACAAGTACACCACAATCACCACCCTTATGCAAATCCTACTGTAGCGTACCTTTTTGCAATCGAGACGTCATAAATGGTGACACATCATCGAGGGAACAAGTGTTTAACACTAAAATTCCTCGATGATTTTTGTCCGAGGGATTATTTTTATCTTCTTCTTCGTTTCTAGTCTGTTCATCTTCTTTTTTCACACTTAATCAAATTCAATCCACTCAACATAAATAATGTCTATAAACCATCTCAAATTATTTCCTAAGACTAAAACAATCATTTACTAACCTTATATCATTCCAAACCAATAAATTGTTTACAAAACAAAATTATGAGTATTGTTTGAGAGGGAAACAAAAGTGTGTTCAGGGATAATTTCATCCAAATTTGACATATTTAGTCAAAATTATGAAAAAAAAAAAAAAATTGGGCTAGGACTAAAAATATGAATGGGCTTCAATTTTATGCCATTCTTAAAAAAAAACACTCATATTTATACATAGTTAACTCATAATTTGAATAATGTGGATCATATTATTTTGTAATAATAACATATTAGTCACTAATTTGTACCGAAATCACAAATGAGGACATGACTATCCTTTTCTTTTCATGAGGATCCTTGCCATTTTGAAATGTTAAAAAAACCGTTAAATTTGATTAGAAAATAGAAATTTGAACTTTTTTTTTTCCTAAAATGATCACATTTTTAAAATAATTTATGCAAATGATCACATTGCTTTATATATATATATATATATATACACACACCAAATTGACCAAACAAGCAGATTTTGGACGAAAATGTCACCAAGTCAAAACTTTACAAACTTTTGTCTTTCATTTTGGTCCATATTCAGAACCCTCAAACATTCATACCTTGCATACTCGAAACAAACGGTTTTAGGTAAAATTTTCACAATTCTTCCACGATTTTTTGCCCAATTTGCAAGAAATGATTGATTTATTGTGTTTGAAATTTTTTTTTTTTTATTTTAGAGCTTGGTTTTTGTGATTTGGCAGAAAAATTGAACTCAAATTGGTCGAAAAGAGAAGTTATGAAATGCCCAAGGTTCGAGCACTTGTTTAGTGCTCGAAACCTTAAGTTTCCAGCACGTAACAAGTTACATGGTACTTGAAACTTCAAGTTTTAAGCATGTTATTGAAGGATTTGATTAAGTGATTAGCATGTAATTTAGAGTTTAATAAAATTAAACATGCAATTAAGGTTTTATTTAACCAATTTAAACAAAATTAAAATTTAATCACCAACCTTTGTGTTGGAGATATGCCATAGAATCAATTGTGTCATACGATTCAGGGATATCATTCTATGTATATATATATTTATGTAATTAATTGTAAATTAGTTTACGATTAATAAAATGACTTTTATATCATTTTGCATGTACAAATGTTAATTTATATTGTATGTATCAAATAAAGAATGAGATCTTGTGACGTATTATGACGTCATGACTATATCTACAAAGAGTTGTCAAATAAGTACAGAGTATTTGGTTTAAATACATCTGAATAAGTTCTAGGTTGAGGTAATGTCATATGAGAATATGACATTATATGACTGATATATTTGATGCTGCCAAAGATTTAATATTGGATACTAATAATTGGGTGACGAGTTTCATGTCACAAGAGCATGAACATAGGTAATACGTTGGTAAACGTATTACTGAATGTGACGAATCACATGAGTGATTATCCATAGTCAATGATAAGTTACACAGTCGTACTAGTGTACTACTAGACCTATGATATAAGGTGTCACAGCTGCTCTCTGCACTAAAGCACATTATTCACTTATGTATATTGCATTGAGCTAGCCATGCTTGGTGAAAGAAGCTTGTTGGCAATGTGTTTAAGTGCATGAGAATAGGTAATAACCAAGATGGAATGTGTTGGCCCAGATGTTAAAGCTGGAGATTGTAGGTGGAACTGTCATATATGGGAATAAAGTCTTTGGCCAAATCTTTTATGTTTGAAAAAGTGTTATGTAGATATACAAATTTTGTATATGATTGAGGTTCTGATCCTATGATTGAGTCAAAGGTTTGACGATACCATGACCCACACTCGATTGGAAGTCGACAATAGAAAAACTTTACTACATGCACGTACGACTATATGAGTTTATTCGGTATATTAAGTCATCTATGTTTAGAAGTTATGACATCTTGCTAAAGGTCACTTATAATCATTGAAAACTATAATTACAAAGAGTTGTACCGAAGAAATATCAAAGAGTTAGTATCTATCCATGTCCAGCTCATAATGAACCTAAGAGATTATATACATTAGTCAGTTACTTGATGATGATGGTAATTGCTATTATACTATAATCATTAATTTAGTTAATGATATTGTTCTAATATTTTGATTGGATAGTAATTTAATTTTTTATTGTAAAGAATAAAATTTTCGACTAGGACGCGCAAGTACCCATATGCGTGAGAAATGTTTTAGTAATTTATAGGATAACGTAAATATAATTTACGAATATATATATATATATATAAGATATTTAATAAGATATTAATGAATAAATGAGTTTATTTATTATTGATTATTTACATGTTATTTAAATATTAAATATCAATTGTAATGATTACATATTTATATATTAAAATAATATATAAATAAATAAATAATCATTACATATTTATATTATTATTAAAGTAATAATATAATATATGTATATGTGTGTATATATATATATATCATAATATATATATATATATATATATATTATATTATTATTATATTAACTTGATTTAATGTTAAATTGAACCACCAATCAAAGTAACACATATGACATAGCTTTATGTTTTTCAAAAGAAAGAACTAAAAGTATGTAAAGGTGTTTACGTAAATGGAAGAGTTCAAATTCAATTTGCAACTTGCATGACAAATGACATAAACTCATTTGATGAATAAAATACCAAATGAAAGTTTTACACATATGAACTCAATTTGGATTTGAATTGCTAAAATGAAGACTTAAGTGTTAAGTCTTTAAATATGTGATGTTACTTTTCCATTCACTTAACTGAAAGCTAATTTTCAACATTGGGTGAAATTTTGACCGAGAGCTCATTTACATTGAAAAAGGTTTGATGCTACTTTTCATTCAAGAAAATCGAGAGATTCATTTTTTATATATATATTTTTTTGTGTTAGCTTGTTTTTTGCTTTGTTTTGAAAAGAAACAAAAGAAAGAAAAGTCTAAGTGTTTTTCAGAGAGCATCATTTGAGAAAGTGTTTTGCTTTGTTTTCAAAATCAAAAACAAAAGTGAAAAATGATACGTGCTTGTGAAGCATAAGAGAGAAAAACAAATATTGACTTTTTGAAGCTAATAGACATTGCTTAGTAATCTTATCACGAAATTGGGATCGTCTTAGCCAATCCGACGTATGGATACATTTGGAGACAAGTGATAAGCTTGACTTATTGTTCCGGATAACAACTTGAAGAAATATGACTTCTAATCTTTGTTATATTTGTTTAAATGTTTAAAATTTTAAAATATGCATATGTACATGTCATGGTCCTTTGGGAGTTTCTACACGGTTCGTGTGACGGTCGTAACTTCCTACGCGACAGTCGCACGCTTAGGAATCGATCCCGCCCGTCGCACCTCTGCCAAATCAAATTTTCAAGTGATATCAGAGCCATGTGATGTGTGTGTACGTATGTTTTAAAATATGTGTTGAGAGTTAATTATGTTCATATGATGTTTGTTGTGGCATTGGAAAATAATAATATGGTATTATGATTATATATGTTATTATGAGATAACAATGTGTTTAAAAGAATGAGAATTTGATTTGTTATGTTTTTTAAGCATATATATGTGTTAATACAATATATAAATTTGATTAAATTATAATGCCATGTCAAAATACATGAGATGCATGTATAATTGTATTTGTATAATTGTATTTTTGAAATATGATTAGAATAAATAATATTTGATATTATTTAATTAAAAATGTTATGTGATTATTTGTGAAATAATGATATTATTTAAATGTGGGTGGATCATGATATAAATGTTGTGATCATGATCTTTTGTATAATTGTTAGATGCTCGATTTTAATTTAATAATAATATATACATATTTCATTAAAGTATCTATATATGTGATATATGTGATAATGTGCATATATATGAGATATTTATGTGCATGGGTACTTAAATTAAAATATTTATGACATAAGATTTAATTAAACCTTTCCTTAGCCACAACTTATATAAGTATTAATTTGATTAATATATTTTCTGTTATCGAAAATCTAATTCATAGAAATTAAAAATTTTTAGATTTGAAATTGTTTCAATTGAACAGAAAAATAATACTCTAAATTAAAATTGAAATGAATGATGATTCTAAATGATTTTAATTTAACTATAATTAATAGAATTCTAGTGAGAGTAATAATATGAACGTAAATTGACAAATTGATATTGTATCAATTGATAGTTATATTGTATTATTTATTATTTATTTTTTATAATTAAAGAAATATAAGACAAATTGAAAAGATATTTAATTTTTTTTTCAAAGTTCTTTACTTGTAGAAACTCATATATATACCAATGTTAAGGTCATCTTGGTATGCTTATTAATTTTAGAATGATTACTATTTTATTTATTAAAAGCTATTCTTTCAATCCTCAGAGTGAGTCTTCCTAAGTCACTAAATCGTAAGAGTGGGTGTCGATTTGGATTCAAATTTCAAATTGATTCAAAATTGTTGATTTTAGTTTAGATCAAACCGATCTAAACTAAAAATAACTGATAAATTGAACTAAATTAAATTAACAAGTATTGGTTTGATTCGGTTGAATTCAATGGGTTGGATTAAACTAAAAAAGTAATTTTTTTAAAAAAATTATATGCACTAAAATAAAAAATATAATTTATTTCTAATTTTATTAGATTTTTTATTAGTTTTTTTTGGAATTTTATATTAATTAAAAATAAATGACTCACTTTGTACTCATTAAAATAATAAAATTAAAAATTAAAAATTTTAAAATATATTGAATTAGTTCAGTTTTTGTGATTTAGTTCAAACTCAAATTATATACTAAACCGTTACTTTTCGATTTAATTTTTTAAAAGCGAAACTCAATTAATTTTTTTTTAAACCGATCCAGATTTTTTAAAAGCGAAACTCAATTAATTTTTTTTAAACTGATCCAAGCTGATGGTTTGATAAATTTAAATTGGTTTGATTCGAATCTGTCCACCCCTACTAAATTGTATGCACACGATTAGTTTTATGCAATTATATTATTCTCATGTTGATAAAGAGAAAACTATTCTAACTCATTAGTTAGAAATTTCAAATTATTATTCTTCATTTACATGGTGGTATCATCCTTCAGACTTTACTAATAAATGTTTGGTATAAAAATCCTGGGAGTATTAAGAAAGGGCCAAAGTTAAACAAAATATACAAATAATGGGCATGGATGTATAATTACATGCACATCATTAAGATTTCATTCTTATTTTAGGATTTCATGCACTTAACTTAAGTTTGCCATTTAGTCCATTTTTAATCAATAATTTTTCTTCTTTTTTACCTTCATGTTTTCATTGGTTTAATATCTCAATTTCACATTTATTAGAGCATTTTAACTCTATTTGGTGTTTAGTTAATATTATTTCTAAAAATTTAATTTTAATTTCTCTTATTTTCATACTTTAAATAATTAAATGTTTTAATTATTTATTTATTCATCTTATGTTAACCAACGTCAAAATTATCTAAAATATTATTGCATCTTTACTCTAGTCAATTTGTAAATTAAATTGAAACAATAACTAATAAGTTTAAATAGCTAAGACAACTTCATAAAGCAAGAATCTTATACCCTTGTGATGTCTCGTTCTACAACTACTTCCACATAAAATTTGTTTGAGTTCATCTATGATATTACATTGATCAAAACTCTTGAATGTTCATCTTTCAAAACAACCAAGTAAAACTAAGAAGAATTTGGTGTGTACTAAGAAGACATGTACGTATCAAATAAGTAATGCTACAAATTTTATTGCAATACTTGTAGCTCACATTGGCAAATAATTAGGAAATAAGCTTACCAAATAATACACGATGAAAAATATATTGCATATTAATTACTCTACCCAATTAATGTCTAAATCTTTGAATTTCATGACCCATTTTTGTGTATCCTGTGCAACATAAGGTTTAGATGGAATTTTTCCTTCACCTTCTAAATCAGTAGATTCCACATAATCAACTTTCTTATCCTTGGCAATATGTGCATGTCTGTTGGGGTGCCTCACTTTGAGGGACAGAAGACGCGAAACTTCATGGAGTCCCCCCCATTTTTCCAACGCACGAGCAATGTCGTAACGCCCTGAAACAAAAATTTGAAAGATTTTGCCAGAAATGAAACAAGAAAAACAATTTAAGAAAAAGAAAAAATGAATCTTAGCACTTTACTACTTCGTTAGAGTAAAAACTAGTTAGCATAATACAAAATGCCATGACTCAAGATCCCAACACATGTTAATTTGAATTTTAGCTTCAACATGACTGCTTAAAATAATTTTGGTCCATCCATAGGAATTATGGTTTTGAAGTTCTCATAGACGACAGATGAATTCGATTGCCTTTTATGGCTTTTCACTGCTAAGATAACTTCTAATGATCCAGGGTATGGTGCAGTTCATTCAATCTGAATTAACTAAAAGCACCTTTCCATGAAGCCTCCTAGATTTTGAAATCACAAGCACATACCATAACGTAAATGGAGGGAGCATAATATTTCTTACCCGCACGCTCAAAAGATTTTCTACTGGGCATAAATGATGGGTCCATTCCCCAGCTCCTTTGGAATCGACTAATCTGAAGGATGAAGGTAGTCATGTTAAAACATTGCACTTAGCTACTTTATTATGGTTAGCATAACTTTGTGGAAAAGAAAGTAATCATAGCACCACCCCCTTTGATGGAAAATTATGAAGTTGGACAAAAGGATTAATTAGGAACTAAAATGTTATCATTTTTCTACTTCACGTGTTCCCTTAATAAGCACAATAGTCTCCCTATTCTCTTCTTTATATGTTTTTTGATACATTTGAATTATCTTTTGATTTAGTTCCCTCGATTCTTTTCCTATCAAATTGACTAATATTATGGTGAATAAAATTATTTTGCAAAACTGGTGATCACCTAATTTGATGATATGAGCATGAATATGGACATTAACATTTGAATAGTAAAGAATAAGAATGCCAAAGCAAATTGATGGTCCACACAACCCGATAAGACAAAAAGTTAGCAATGTACCTCTTCCTGCAAGTTCTCAAGGTTGTCCCAATAACCCTTTGGTTTGCGGTGCTTGTAAGCTAGGGAGAGATTCATCAATGATGCCATCCTCCGAAATCCACCCATTCGTGTGATGGCCTTTTCAATATCCACCCGACCGTGTAAGCGGAGTTGTTTTCTCATGGGCATAAATCCTTCCTGTCCATGTTTTGAAATAAATTTTAAGAGCTCAGCTTTTAGAACTTCGATGTCCTTTTGCAAGCCTGGAACTCTAGGTCTTTGTTTAAATGAATTTGGATTATTTGAATCAGAAAACTGCTTGACTATTTTAGTATAATCAGCTTCATTGCCACTGCCGGATGAGTTAACTAGTTCTAGTTCCCCCCACAATTGTGAGCGGTCACTTGTTTCGGGAGAATCATCTGATAGAGAGTTATCTGCTTGCCTCTTCTCCACATAATCTCGAATACAACATAAGTTTGATGGGAGATCTTCATAGATAACCTACAAGTTTATAAGAATCGTCTATTAAAACCATTTACAGCACAACATTGGACAAAATTAAACAAGTAATTTCATCAAACAAAATCTCTGTTAATGTTGATAAGACAGACCTACACACAACTTGTTAGTTCGAACAGATAAGAATAACAAACATTAGAACCATGTCGAATTGGAATTTCACCCAGGATTTAGAAGTGTGAATCTGTAGTCTAGAAAGTGATCATAGGAAAAACTTAAGGCCACCAGCAATATTAGCTATGTGTTATTATTTTTGTAATTTCAATAAACACCACGATTCGATAATTCATAAACAGGTGTGTCACCGGCTGCTATTTCAGAAATGATCCCATTCAAGGTGGAGAATTTGACAAAAATAATCTATAATGAAGAAAAATAGGTAATTTATTTTCATGAATGCCCAACCATGCCCCAAAAGCAGCCAGAAATAGCCTTTAGCTGGGTAAGGAAGCATCACATGTACAAGACCTTGTAAATAATTCAAATCTATTTGAATTCAAATCATACACCTAAAACTGGCATGCAAACGAGGTGGAACAACGAGGAGCCACTGCAGAAAACTGAAAGCTGTAGTTTTGCAACAATGTACAACTTACACACCTCTTCCATAATAGCTTCAGAAAGAAAGGAATTTTTGTGCATTTTAGAATCTACAGTGTACTTCAATAGTGTGTGATGACTTCCCAGCTGTTCTAGAAGCCATTTTCCCTGAAATGAGTCAAAGTCTCCTTCAACTTGCTCAAAACTAATCTCCTGTTCAAGATGTTCACATATGTCCAGAACAACACGTGCATGAAGTACCATATACAGTAGGCCCTTGCACCCTTCCTGCAGAAAGAAAGTCCTTGTAAGCTATCGAGGTTCCTGTTCCTAAGGATAATAACCCAGTTGATGTTTTAATCCAGAGATTATTATTAGTTGAGATAAGAGAAGTAATTAATGACCATCAGTTTTGTGACACAACTGATACTCTATATAAGGAAATTGAACAAGATGTAAAGATGGAATGTTTCCATTTAATGATTCTGCAAAATGAATGCATTAGTAAAACATGAAAAAAGCAAAGAGCTTAATGAAAATTAACAGGCTCTCTTGATTTTATACAACTCCTTGTACATAATAAGTAAATTTATTATATCTTTTGGAATTTTGTGGACCAGAACTGTTACTAAAAACCAAAAAAAGAGCAAAGGCAAGTATGAAAGAAGGGTACACAATGCCTACTCTCTTGAAGCATTAGAGAGTACAACACAGAGTGTTTAAACTCCAAAGAGCAGTGGAAGGACAAAACGAGCCTTTAACCAAAGACAGGAGTCATATAGAAGATCAAATTCTTTCTCATGTCTCAAGTTTGTCAAAGGAACAACAATGCTGTTCTTTGAAAATACTCCATGTACTACAGAAAACAGACATTCCCATACCAACAATCTCATTTGTAGTAATGCAAATGCCTCATGAAATAAAACAGGCAGTGGTTTAGATTATTTTAGGTTCTCATGGAAAATTTATAGTGTTGCATCATTAGCTATTTTTTGGTATCATAAAATTATTTTCAATATACTTGATTTTGGCCTAGTGGGTATCATTCAAGGTTAATGTCCTTGACTTCTATCAATATTGCCTCAGGCATCTACTAAATGAACATTCCAGACTTTTAACTATAGAAAGTATTTAGCTACTCCAACACTTTGAAAGGTAAATATCATAAAAATCACAGTACTCACTATTTGAAAACAAAGATTTTTTTTATACCTGAAGAACACGTACTTTGTTGTTTTCTCGCGACAAAATCTTACAGATGGCTAAATTTGGAACGATCCTGCAAAAAGGAACTTCATGAGGTTCTCAAAATCAGGAAGGAGAAACAATTGTTTGGAAATGCATGGAAGAGTTATTTAGCAGGTAGACTTCCACGACTACAACTCTGTCTCTTAAGTTAAGTATAAATAGATATGAATGGTTTCTTTTTTTCTTTTTCTTTTTTTCTTTCCTTTTAATTCTCTTCGCAAAATTGAAAACTGTATAAGCTATTACTGTGAATAATTCATGTTAAAGAAAATGAAATATTGAATTAAGTCTAAAAGCATAAACTATAAACTGACCATCAAATGAAGGCCTGGACCATACAGAGACAGCAATTTGGTGCCAGAGATACAAATCCTAATCTGTGGAAAACCAGTCTGGATGGCAACCCAGATCTCTAAAATCCTAAAAGTACTAAAATGGCACAGAAAATAGTTCAGGATATATGACCATATATTTACTCACAACAAGCTAATAGGGATTTTTTTATACTCTCGAGCAATTGACCACAGCTAGCTCATAAACAATTTGGACAATTTCACCCTTGAGGTTGCCTAGTTGATAAACTTTGCCCCACATGAAAGATAAGAAGCAGCCAATTAAAAGGAGAATAGAGATCAATGTCTGAAGTTAATGGAATATAATATCTGGACCCTCTCAAACAGAATCTGACTAATACTTTTGTTTAAAAGTTCATGGCACATGACCACATATTACTTACTCAGTAAGAGTCTCATAAGAAGTCAAAACATTCCAAACTTCACGGACAGGAGCTTTTACAGTTATGCTAGCAACAACGCAGCGATGAACGCCTCCATTTTCCTTCAGGCCAAAACCATTTTATCATCAACTGTGAAAACAAAAATGGCCCTCCTTGGGACAGGAAGCCTATTCAGGGTATTCTAGAGGCAATGAGTTACCAATAAGCCATCAAATCTACGAAGATGAACTTCATCCACCGTGCAGGGCTTATCGAGTCTGCAAGCTTTTACAAAAACGCCCCATTTTCTGTTTAAATCACTTGGAGATGGTGGAATGGAACCAAATTTGGAGCTTGCAATATTTTCCTTAAACTCTCCAGGTGGTGGTTTACCCTTCTCATGTAGGCTACCATCCAAGTCAAAGCCAGGAGAAGGAAGGACAGGCAAAGTTATTCCGCTAAAGGAATTGTTTGTTATTGGCATCTTCTGGTTCCCTTGAAAACTCCTTTCAGCTTGACAAGCCAAGGCTTGAAGATTCACAGGAAGATCTGATCTGATAATCCTCTCCAAAAAAATGGCAGGGAAGTTGAATCTAGGTATGACATTAAGTTCATATGCTAAAGTGGTTGTTGCATACCTGAAAAAAGAAGTGATCATGAGAAGAAATTAAAAAGGTAAAACAATCTTTGAATAGCTTAAAACAACAATCAGACTTTAAACTCAGAACTATGTTCCCCATTATGAATTAAAGAATGAATATCTATAAGAAAAACAAGAATAACTATATTGAATGAACTCGAGAAAGGAAGAAAGAAAATGTGACTCCAGAAAAATTAAGGATCCAACTTGACTTGGATAAAATATGCCAGTGACCTTACTAGCATTGTCTGAGCAATGAAATTATGTTTCTCAGAATAATTAGCCATTCCATTTTTTTTTTATATATATAAGAAACAAAGAAAATTATAATAAGAATAAGCAAAAAGATAAGGGGTACATAAGAGGACTAGAAATCAACAAATAAAACGAAAAACAAAATACAGAAGTCATTCTTGTTATATCATGATCTTTTTTTTCTTAGAACTGGTATCAACCTTCCCTTTCTTATTCTTTTCTATCTATTCTCCTTGATTTCCACCTAGTTTTCTCATTTTGCACTATATCATTATGTCCTCTATAAGTCAACTATTTATCACTTCTTAACCTAACGTAATTTTTTGGTCTGATCTCTTCCTTTTCAGCCCAACCATTTAAATCAGTCAAGAAATCCATAAATTAAAAGGACATGACAAAACCATCTAAAAAAATTCCCCTGATTTACACTTGATAGATGCCACCACCACCTTGGTAGTTCAAGCAAATGGTTAAGCTCATTAAATCACAGATGATGACAAAGTGAGAGTTGCAGAAGTCCAAAGCAGTTAGAAGCTTAAGAAGTTGGGAAATACGATCATCGATATAGAGTTGAGATAATTATTGCGATGTTTAAGATAAAGACAAGCAGGAATAATCGAAGCTTAAGCTGACATCGATATTGGTCTCCATGCTACTATAGGCTAAGTGCGAAAAGGAGATTCTTCCTTGGCTGCAAAAAAAGGTTTGATACAACTTTTCCTTCTTACTTTTCTATTTCTAATCTTCTTCGATTACTATAATTCTTTAACTATATACAGGCAATAATAAACGGACATTCATCACTGCTTTCAATGTAAATAATTATTGAACTATCTAGAGCTCTCATTCACATGAATAACGAAGATAAATATGCTGATTATATATTCCATCTCACACTTTGATATAGCAGTAGATGTCCTCTCATCATGTGAGCCATGTTGCAAAATGATGCGGAGTATTTAAGTCTAAGAAGAAAGCCTATCAACTAGAGTGTATTAATGCAAGTTAATGAAGCAATAAATTTGTGTATATCACATGCAGTTGAAATTAATGTTTTGTCCAGTCAGATTAGATAAACTAGAATAAAACATCTTCAAGAAGGAAGCATGCTAAGACAAGAAGCAATGAGAAAATGTAGAAGGATTCATTTTTGTAACACTAAGCATTCTGGCTTCAAAATGAGTACATGGATTCTACCTTTTCCCAGATTTTATGGACCATTTGCCTTCAAACTTTTTAAAGTCTCCATCAACCATGGAAAAGTAGAGCTCTCGATCATTGGCCTGAATCATTTACCATGTTATTTAACTAACAGAGATGCGTGTAGAAGTGCATATCACAACTAAAACTAAAATGGGAGTGATAAAGAGAAAATTTTATAGACTTGTGTACAGATGATCAGGAAATTCTCGAAACTGAAAGCAAAGTTACATGAACATAGTAACCAAGGCATCAACTACTAAAGTGGAAGGGCAAGATCCTCCTCAATGTGAAATGAATGACCAAGCTAAATTAGTTTGTATGAATATTAGTGTATGATACAAATTTGATTCTACCAGTCCCTTATGGACACCATCAGCGCACATGATAAATATATCGTCCAAACGAAAATTTATTTTATAAAGCCACTATATATATGATGATCATCAACAAAACATTAGCATATATCATGAATCTAGATAATTTCATGTTATCTTAGAAATATAATGGAAACAAAATATGATTAGTTCCTGCATGAAAATATAAAATGAACAACTGACATAATGACTGTAACAATAGAGTTTTAATGACATAGAATCTTCTATTTATATTACAAACGTCACATTCATTGCCAAAATATACTCCTGAAGAGTCATTTAGCAAATTTTCCAATCAGTCAAGATTTTTTCGACCACTAAATTTCTTCTTGATGTCATACCCAATTCTACCTAGAGACACAGATAACCAGACCTGTTAATCTGTTAAATACAATGTGCCCATGAAAAATATATATACTCATACATGTATGTATATATGAACATATAAGAAGGTTATCCACCACATAAATGGAAACTGTTAGACAGCAGAAATGGTAAGGACAGCATGGATCATGATAAAAATTGGAACAAAGAAAAATGAATACCAAAGCTTTGTTGCCTTTTACTATCCCTAGCCTCATTCAGGGTTTCAAAAATTAATATTTTTCCTTGCAGTCATTCAGTTCAAGTAATAGACTCAGATTAACAAGAAAATCTTTTTCGGCTATCATCTTTTCTTACAGTTCTCAAAGAAGTTTGGTGCCCAGCAGCACACACATCCTATCCAATGCAAGCAAAACCGCTTCCACCACTAGTTTAAATAGAATAAAATCAAATAAAACCTACCCAGCCTACAAGATGCCGTGTTAGATCGTGTCAACACTAGGAGTGGTGATGACAGAATCACAAACCTTAAAACATTTGAGAAGATACTTTCATATCAAAGTCCAAGCAGTTCCGCAACATTCATTGGTTATAGTGGTTGCTTGGTCTAATGCTTATATCCTCCCAAAATGAAAGTATATGTGACTGATCTTCTAGAAGAAAATGGATCATAAATAACTAAACACGATGCTACTTTGGTGGATCATGAATTAAGATTTTATGGAGATAGTGGTAAGACATTTAATAATCCAGGGACATATAGATATTAGTTGGATAAGCTCATAAAGCATCAGTGACTGAACCACAAATATATTTGGTATTAAAGTAGTTAGTGAGTTCATACAGAGCCCAAAGCGAAACATTGACATGCTTTATTTTGATTTTCGAGATACCGTTAAAAGTGTAACTTGAAAAGGGATAAAGTTTAAAACTATCATCTTGTTTCAAATACAATGGTATAAAAGGTTTGGAATTCAAATCCCGCTCATATCAAAGTTGGGAAAGGATTCAGTTTACATTTATTTACTATCTAAATAAACCCAATTCATTTGTTTATTTTACTTTTTCCTACAACTTTTCATTTGATGCTTAAACCCAAAGAGAGATTACACAACACCAAAAACTCGTTCATACCCACTTGAGATAATGAAGCAGTTTTGAAAGGTTTAAAATGCCTACTGAATGGAGAATCTCTTGGAGATCCAAAACTACACGAGCTTCAATATGCCAGTATAGTGCACTTTGCAACCCTCTCTGCTCCAACCATATCCTCCCCGGATGTGGGCATGGAATTCTCCCACTGACAATCACAATTAAACATCAACCAAATTAAGTCAAACAAATAAATATGGCTGCATGTTAGTGTTACTCATTTCACAAAATCAGAATTCAATTATTTACCTGCAAACAAGATTCGGGATAAAATCAGCAAGGCGTTCATAATCGGTGAGAGCATTCCAGACAGAGTCGATATCGGCATTAACAGATATTTCACCTTTAATCCTTCGTTCCCGCCAAGAAATAACTTCCACTTCACAATGCACCTTCCTCTCTTCCCCTCTATTATCATCTCCTTTCTTTCTACCATTACCATTAACATTATTGGAAGCGTAAATTCTGCTGTTGAATTTCGTACTCTTCAGAGGAGAAGAAGAATAAACACAGCAGCATCTGTTGGGCTGAAATATTCGAGGCGGGTCAACTCGTAAATAATCTACAAGTATAGGGGTTGTTGTCGTCGGGAGAGTTTCAATGGTGAAGGTTGAAACTCTGCGAGTGATCATGGATTGGAGACTGAGAGGAAATTGAGAGAAGAGAACGAAACGACATCTTTAACTAACAATAAACGACCACAAGTTTCTTCAGTTTTGTTGTTTTGTGCAGGAGAAATGAGTGGTCAACTTTTTCTTTACAATCATTTGATTATATTATTATTATTATTATTATTATTATTTATTAAAAAAATTTACTTAAAACAAATTAAATAGATGTATAATATAAGTTTAATGTTTTCTAGACCATTAATTTAAATATATAAATAATTTATGTGTTTTATTTTATTTTTTTTAAAAAAAAGTCTTTATAAACATAATTTTTCTTTTATAATTTTTACAAAATGATTTAAGTTACAAATTTATATTTAAATTGAATAAAAAAAATTAATATTTTTTAAATAAAAATCATAGTTTTTTATCCTTTTTTATTAAAAAAAAATTATCATTTTATTGTTACCAAAATCATAAATATTTGATTTTGAATTTACAATTTTTTTTGTATAAACATGATATTTTTTTATTTTTACAAATTAATTTGAATTTACACATTAATATTTAAATTGAATAAAAAAATTATTATTTTTAAATTAATAAAAAAAATATCATCTTAATATTACAAAATCTTATGTTTGAAGTTTGCCCACCAAAATTCTTATTTTATAAATTTTTTTATTCGATGAATTTTAATCACACGTTTAGAAATGAAATATTATTTTTTAAAAAAAATTAATATTAAATATACATATATTATTTTGAATTATAACAAATAAGTTATTATTAAACAACGGAGCCTATTCCATTTCCGTTTAGGAGAGAGGATCTTCGGCCTGACCGAATCCTTTTTTAGTGTGAGCGGCGACGATACATAAAATCCTCGATTAAAAAACAAATAAAATTCTTATCTACGTTCAGTTTCTCAAAGAAGAATATG
>JAXCLQ010061846.1:0-16087 GCA_035584115.1 Cedrela odorata | reverse complement strand
CTCAACTCAAACAGATTCTGCGGAGTTGTGCCCAAAACTTTTCGCCGCTTGAAACTCCTATACGAACTCGATCTAAGTAACAATCGTTTTGTTGGCCAGTTTCCTAGTGTGGTTCTTTAGCTCCCGAAACTCAAATATTTAGACCTTCGGTTCAACGAGTTTGAAGGTTCCGTTCCATCAAAGCTCTTTGACAAGGATCTGGATGCGATTTTCTTGAACGACAACAGGTTCCGTTTTGGAATCCCTGAGAATCTTGGTAACTCTCCAGTTTCTGTTTTGGTCTTTGCCAGCAATGATCTTGGCGGTTGTATTCCCGGTAGCATTGGAAAGATGGGCAAGACTTTGAACGAAATCATTCTCATGAATGATAATCTGACGGGATGTTTGCCTCCCCTGATTGGGATGCTGAAGAAAATTACAGTGTTTGATGTTAGTTTCAATCATCTTCAGGGTTCTCTTCCTTCAAGCATTGGCAACATGAAGAGCTTGGAAGAGCTGAATGTTGCACACAACAGCTTCACTGGAGTTATTCCATCCAGCGTTTGCCAGCTGCCCAACTTGCAGAACTTCACTTATTCTTTCAACTATTTCACCGGAGAACCACCAAGTTGTGCTGCTACTGCTGCTGGAGGAAAGGTCGCTAGCAATAGTACCAACAATTGCATTCCTGGCAAGGCGGATCAGCGTTCTTCCAAAGAATGTTCTTCGGAGGATGCTCGTCCTGTGGACTGCAGCAATTTACAATGCGGTGGAGCCGGAGGAGGTGGTGGTGGTGGCGGTTCGCCATCGCCTGTGCCAAGATCGCCACCAAAATCAAGGAGAAAAACTCCTGTTGCAAAGCTACCGTCTCCTCGTCATTCTCAGTCGCCTAGACCATTTGTTTCTGCATCCCCACCACCGCCTCATTCAAAGATTTCACCTTCTACAAGATCGCATCCTCCTCCAAAATCTTTCCATTCACCACCACCGCCACCTCCAATTCATAGAGTTTCACCAAGAACGCATCTTCCGCCACCACCACCAGTTTACAATGTGTCCCCAAAACCTCCTCCTCCAACCCCACCACCACCGCCATCTCCTCCTCCACCAAGCCATTTCTATAATACACCCCCGCCGCCACCCACAAAGAAAGTATCCCCAAGCACACATTACGCACCACCACCACCGCCGGCATATTACGTGCCGAAACAATCACCTCCGCCACCGCCAGTAGGGTACTACCGACCTCCCTATCAACATATGGAACCGCCACCAGGGGAGTCAGCTGAGGCTCCATCGCCAAGTTATCATACTTACTCGCCGCCTCGGTTGCCCCCGCCCCCGGAATATACACATCATGCTCCTCCACCAAAAGGAGAGGAACCAATAGCTCCAGCAGCTCCACCAACACCAGCAGAATATCACCCACCTAAAACAGGATGTCCACCTACTGAATACCATCATCCGCCGCCGCCGCAAACTGGGTGTGCTATTCCAGGAGCACCACCATCCCCAAGCCATCAGTATTCAAAATCAGCCCCACCACCTAAACAACATAGGCATTGTCCACCATCATGGCATAGTCACCAAAGCCCTCCACCTCCATCGACCCACTATTCATATCTATCCCCACCGCCGCCGCCACCATAGTCAGCAGCAGCAGACCACCACCACCTTATGACAACACACCATTGCCACCGATTATAGGAGTGTCATATGCATCTCCACCTCCCCCAGTAATCCCTTATTACTAATCGCGGAATCAAGAGGATTCTAGTTGATTAAGCGGATTTACATTCTTTTGTCAACAATGAGTATATTACAGCAACCAAGTATGGGTTAATTCCATATTCTGTGTTTTTGTTGAGCATCATTATTATTATTATTATTATTTTCTAAGGGTTGCTTCTGTAGCAATAACATTTGGTTCCATAATCATCACGATTGATCGGGTTAAGCATCTTTTGTATTCTTATGATCATTTATGTAATACGGGTAATATTGGGTAATTTGACGAGTACGTACCTATAAATTTGTTATATACGAATATTAATTGTGTATAATTTGGATTCAATTAGAGATATTGGTCAGATATTCAAGTTCTCTTGATTAAACTTGAGCTCTTTCAATAGCATCGTGAACATGTGTTTGCCTGTATTCCCGGTTTTAGAAAACATTGCATGCTTTTCATGAATGCTTGCATTGCATGCATCAAGCTCTCTGCTCAGACCCATGCATGTGGTTCTCTTCTTCTCGGGACCTTGGAATGAAATAATAATATTGCTGGTGCTGGAAGAAATAGAAATATATAGTGCGCATCACATAATATTACTGGTGAAGGATAGCATTAATGGAGCTTAGTGATAGTATTGATCATGTCAAACTGACATAATAACGACAATAATATCATGGCAACAAAACACCAAAAAAGATCGAAGATATATCATTAGCAGAGCCAGCGGGACCGGGTGGATCCGAATAAATAGACAGACATAGACATGTGATTGATTGCAATGCCATTGCCAGTGATTTATACGAAGAAGAGAGATCACTGTAATGTTAATATATGAAATAATTAAGATGTTGAAGCTGCCATCATGATTTTCTTAATCTTTGATCATTGTTAACTAAGTAACTTTTTCCTGATATTTGACTAATTATAGAATATCTTTCTGGGAAAAATCTTCTCTCAAAGTAAATTAATAGAAACCAAATTTATTAAAGATCGCTTTAATTCAGGGCATGTTTATTTTATCGCTTTCTAATTAGAAAATTATAATGAGCGAGAAATTACACTATTTTAACATATTTGTCTAATTATGTAATTACATAATAAATTGTATAATTGGACTCCTTAATTACACAGTTCAATTGTTAGAAGACGAGAATTAGTGTAATTACATAATTTTTTATAATTTTTATAATTATAAAAAATATATTTTATCACTTTTCTAACTTTCTTTAAAATCTTTTTATATTTTTCTCTCTCTTGTTGTACCATCTTTCACCTATTTTCTAAAACTGATTCACATCAACTACGATTTAAGTACATTTATGTAAATTTTTTTTTTATTAATGTATCTGTACTGTATATTGTTAACGTTTGTGCTATATATATATATGTATATTTGTTTCTTTGTTAAATTCTCTGTGCTATATATGCATATATACTTTTTAGAATATTATGATAATTTAAATGATATTGATTTAGATGATGATAATGAATTTGGCAAAACACCAGCAAATGTTGACATGACTTCAAAAATAAAATAGTTGATTGAATATGGAATCTTAGAATAATTAGATAAAATTACATATAATATCCGACTTATCTTTTTATTTTGTTTGGTAAGTTAATGATTACATTTATCGATTCTATGTTTAACTCTTATGCTTTTATGATCATAGATGTTATTTGATAACTCTTTCTTAATTGATAAATTTTAATTGAGTTTTATGAATTTAATTATGTATTATATTTTTATTATATATAATATATATTTTAAGTATATATAATATATATAAAAATTATATTATATTTTTTAAATATATAATATATATATATATTTTAATTTTAATAATTTATTAATAATTAAATTTTATTTTTATATTTAAAATATTTAATTTTATAATTAAATTGTACACTGTATAATTACGTAATTATAACCAAACACGTTTATGTAATTACAAAACTATATAATTATGTAATTATATGACCACCATGTAATTATATAATTATACAATTTATCAATTGCATAATTACAAACAATCAAACCCTTATTTTTCAATCTATTAAGCGATCCTGTGTGCACTATAACATTGTCTTAATTTTGTTCACGTTGCACCTTCAAGACAGTTGGATTGGGCCGTGAAGCTGAGTTGGCAAAAGCAGATATCTGACAAGAATCTTAAATACAACTGTGCTGTGTTCGTACAACCATTCATCCAATTCATCACGTGGGAAGCTGCAAATTTATTCTGCAATAGGATTTATTTAATCCCAGAGGTACCAGTTCCCACAATTAAATCCACATCTTAACAGATCAGCGGGCAAATCTAGTAGGTCTCTAGTCCTTAACTATTTCTATGGTTATATATTTCATACGAGACCTCCGACACAATATTATATCGCGTTTTGCATACTATATTTTATTATTTTGTCCATACTATTCGAATCAATATATTTTTTTTTCCGATCCTCAGACTAATATAAAATGGCATGGCTGATAGGATTAATGAACAAATTTTTCTCCCTTTTGCATCAGAAAACAAGAAAAATGCATCACACTACTATATATGACTTCTCTCAGCAAAGAAATATACTACATACATAAAGGATTCTGACCCAAATACTGCTTCCATTTCATCTTCCAGACCACTTTCAGCCAACTGCGAGTTTAGAAGGTAATGGCCATGAGACCCAGCGGCATTATCCAAAACGGATGACTATGCATGATATATCATCTTTACTCTTTCTTGCCAATGCTTCGGTTGTTAGTCGTTTAGCTGCTGCTTGAGGATTTTTTATGGATTTCACAAGATCAACTGCCTCTTCATTCTTCATAACCTGCTGACCACAACAAACCAGTCATTGTACTATAATCTTTCAATTAAATGTATTGTTAATAAGACATGAAACAACACCTTCAACTCATTACATGTCCATGCCATTGCTGTAGCCTGTATGCATGGAGCAAAAACAAAACAACACTGCAATTTGATGCAATTTTCATTGTTAATGCTTTACATAATATGTAAACAAGAGGTTTCCAAACGTCACCACTAAAAGTAGGCTTCACAACCTTTATATGACCTTTTTTCATATACTTGCATGTGGTGAATAATTGTTTTATTAACCAATTAAAATATGCACCAAATTATTCTAAAATTTACACCTATAACAAAAATAAAGTGTGCAAGAGTAATCATATTCATTAAATATACTAAGATGAGAAAACCTTTTGATTTATTTAAGCCTTGAAACAGAAAAAAAATCCCTTTCTTCAAATTTGAAAGGCTGGGCAGAGTAGTAGGCATTATTTTACTACTCTATAACACGTGTCATAAACAAAATCATTCTTTCTCCTACACTAAAAGATATAATCTATGAATAGGTTCTACCATTTTGTTAACTGAAACCTGCCTCAGGCTGACTCAAGTTCATATATATTAAGGAATCATTCTTTTATGGCAATCAAGAATAGTTTCTCGTCAGACGTGACAAACAGAAATGCAAGGCCATAAAGATGGCTAATTTATTGCTTCTACTAGGTTATACTTCCTAGTGGTCTAATTTATCAGCCACGCATAATAAGCAAAGGTGCTGGCTAATGTTGTGCTCTAATCCACAGGGTTTAATCATACTGCCATACAGATGACTCGAAAATATACTGGTCATTAAGAACAAGAAATTCAGGTCAGGTCCATACATTGAAGAAAAACTCGAAAACCTTCAAGCCTGCATTCAATGCATTGGCAAAAATATGTAATGAAAGACGTAGATCAAGCAAAAGGATTACTATTGTCCATAAGCTACTATAACTGACCTTCCACAATCCATCGCTTGCCAATATAACAAATTCGATACTTGCATCAATAGGCACATGTCTTACATCAGGCTCTGAACTTAAATGTGCTTTAAGGCTTTGATCCCCAAAAGCACGTGCAACAGCAAGTTGGCCAT
Organism: Cedrela odorata; assembly: GCA_035584115.1. NCBI lineage: Eukaryota > Viridiplantae > Streptophyta > Magnoliopsida > Sapindales > Meliaceae > Cedrela > Cedrela odorata. The sequence goes on along the minus strand of JAXCLQ010061846.1, from coordinate 10,425 downwards.
TGACTCTCGGCACATCTCCTGAAATAAGAATAAAAGTAAAAAGATCATATGATCTTTCCTTTTGAATACAGGGCATTATATAAATTGCCTAAATATTTGTGTATATCATTTCCACCTAAATGTGAAAAGGTGTTTCGTCACAGTGAGGAATTATGACCTCAAATGTCCAAAATTGCAGAAGTTCCAGAATGAGTTTTACACTTAATCAGTTAGTTTTAAAACCTATTGGCTTTGATCAAAGATTTTATGCCTAAAGTGGAGAACAATGTGCATATGGAGTTGCCTACAGATAAAGTGAGCACATGGTTATAGAACAACAGAGATGCAGTTTATTTTAAAATTCTAATGTTGTTTTAAGGGGGATCTGCCTGTCTGATTATGATTGAAGTTTGTATTGTAAATCTATTTTCTTGAGGCATAAACTTTCAAGTAAATGCATAGACTGGTCTATTCAACTTTATCTTTCAAGTATTAAATTTAACTTTATAAATAGGCTGAAGATGTGACTATTAGGTTTGCCATAGTCCAAAACGCATAGCCTCCATTGCTCATCAAAAGTAAAAGACAATCTTAGATGAGGATTTGCTTTCAATCCAGAAAAGGTTTTCAAAAATTAGAATACAATTTGAAGTTTTGGAATAGAATTTGGACACAATCTCACAGAAAATATTAATTATTGAGAAGTTATTCTTAGGTAGACATCATATGCTCCATGGTTATTTTCATTATTTACTTCAAAAACACCTAAGCCACTTTAATTATTCTCTTCCTTTGTTATGTTTTCCTTTATATTATTATATTACCACCCTCCAAGTAGGGTTAACCCAAAAGAAAAAAAAATAGTAATGATTATTGTCACTCTATTCTCAAAATTTGAAAATATAACATACTGTTATCCTTAGCCATAATGAAATTACACTTGGCCATAGTAAACAATAAAAAAGTGTAACATGAACTTAAATCCGTCCCATAAAAATCTTGAGAGTTGTTGAATATTACTCGGACTAAAAAAATACTCAACCTTACGTTACATGCAACAAACATGAAAGAATGGCTATCTGAAAAAATGCATTGTAAATTGGATCTGGCATGAAAATTATATAGACGGAAATTATGACCCAATTGATGCCTCATTTTGGTAGCAACCATTGTGTACTAAGATCCCAGTGCAAAAGTGAGATGAGATGAAAGATATTTACCAGGAAGAGTAGTCACAAAGCCACCCTGCTTCTCAATTCTTCTTCGTTCAGCATGAGGCTCATGGTCTACGGTCAATTGATTGGCAGAGTCCCTCTCACACACAACAGCTCTTGAATCGCCAACGTTTGCCACCCATAAATCTTTGCCGTCAATTAAGATTGCAGTCACTGCAGTTGAACCACCAGGCCCTAATTGCATAGCGTTTTCCAATATAAACTTATCTGTGGAGCGGTATGCATTCTTTATTGCTGCCCTAGGGTCTTTCCAGAAATTTGGCTGTATAACATAGGTAAAACAGTTCATGATTGAGGGGAATTCAAGGTAAAAACTAAAAAGTAGACCATACCAATTTTTATTTTTTTTTAAAGGAAAAACAAAAGAAAGAAGATCTGCTGCATAATTCATATCAGCTTTTATGGGTGATCACCTACACCAAGGCAAACGCTAGCCTAAAGAGTAGCACTATTGCATGAACAAAGGCAAAAGCCACAAAATGCACCTAATTGCATTTTGATTGAATGTCTAAGTAAAACTTAAAGGACAAATAGTAATTGTTTTCTTGTAATTCAGCAACTAATAGTTTCTAGCAGGAGAATGATAAAACAGATTGTACGGGAAAACATAGATATAGAACAGACGATCAAATACTGATTGAAATAGCATACCTCTTCCAGTATATTGTTAAAAAGGTTATCTTTCAAATAAGTTGGCACACGATCGCCGAGATGACCGTCAAAGATAGCAAATAGACCGAGAACATGATTCTTCCTTTTTCTGTATTCAGCAACAAGGTAGTCTTCCATATCATGACCAGATTGACCTTCTACTAAGTGGTATCCATGAGATACTTTGTTACTTGACGACTTACTTCTTCCTTTTCCAGTGTCTGATGATGATGAATTAAAACAAGTAGCACTCTGCAATAAAATTGAAAATCATCAGAAACAATCTAATTCTCAAACGACCCAATTCTTAATTGCCATAGAGCTGCTAATTCCACTAATAACAAAGCAGTTTTTAATGTAACTTGAACAAATAACAATCAAACTTGACAGATTTGGGGTCTCCAAGTCCCAAAAGACCAAACTTTTTAATAAAAAAATGGAACCGTGTACCCAGAATTACTGAAAATACAAAGGAGATGGATATGTTAGTTCAATTAACATACATACATATATATATATATACACACACACACACACACACACACACACATATGAACAAATCGAGAAATTTTATTCAAAAGAAAAGAAATCAACGAAGACAATCTATAAAAATAAACAAATATTTAATATACGCTAAGCATTTAAAAAAGAGAGAAAAATTAGTACCTTGATCTTGGAAAAGAAACTCGTATTTTTCCTGGAGCCAGAAACACTAGCAACAGAGTTCTTACTCATCTCTGAAAACACTCATACGAATATATGATTTTTTTTGGTTTCTTCAGCAGCACAAATAAAAATCAAATCAAAAGACGAGTTGATGAAATATTGGGAACACCAAACAAAAATAGTCTCCAAAGTGGCTATTTATTCTTTGATGTATGATGTATTTTTTTTTTTCTATCGTGTGAATGAACAAAAAAATCAGAAAAAGAAAAGAGAAATTATGTAAGAAATACTGTATGTACAATAAGAACAAGAAGAAGAAGAGAAGAATTGCTAGCGGTTGGTATTGGATGTAATTACAGTGGGAGTGACGAAATGAGATGATAAGCGAATGGATACGCGTCATTTGAATTTTCTAATGTCCCGCAACCACAAATGCTTTTGCTTTTGCATTTAGTTTTTGGTATTCTTATTATTATCAATTTTTATTAGACCATACCCCAACACAATACAAAACACATTACAAAGGGAAATAGAAATAGAAAGAGAAAGAGAAAGCCGTCTTTCTTTCTTTCCTTCTTTTTCTTCAGAGTTGAAACTTTAGACTTTGAATATTGAGCGATATTTATTTCTATTTTAATAATCGCAGCCCAGTCCAATACGTAGTCTTTGTTGTTCTATTTTTCCGCGTGGGGCCCAGTTTGCTCTTGCTTCCTTCCTTCCTTGAAACTTCCGTCGATGGTGACGTGGTAGTACTAGTTTTCAACTGGATGATTATGTATGCATCCAATATAGGGATGGCAATTTGGTCGGATATCCGACCAAAAAAAATTACCGATATCCCCAACCTTTTCGGATATCGGACAGTTACGGTTTTAGATCGAAATTGATTTCGAGCAGCATCGGATATCGATATCCTACCAAAATTAAATAGTAATAATATCAAATATATGTATTAAATTTTGGTTGATTTTTATTTATTGTTTTGTTGGTTTAGTATAAAGTATATGTATTTCATTTCAGTTGTCAATAAAAAAAAATTTCTTAAATTTTTTTCTATTATGATGTAGTGCAAAATTTTAATTTGTAAGCTATGTTGTTTATTGTTTGAGTTGACTTATCAATAAAAAGTTGATAAATACTCTTCAATTCTAGGATTGAAATAGTTGATAAATACTGATCAATTATAGTATTGAAATAGTTGATAAATACTCGTCGATTATAGTATTAAAATTGTAATGAATTGAAAAAGCTTCTATGTTGTTTATTGTTCGAGCCATAACTAATAAAATTGTGATCTTTAATTTAATAATAGAATAATTATTGCATATAAATATAAATATATATACACATCACATGTGTAAGTTTTGGTCATATCTTTAAGTGTATATATATTTATAGTTCAATTAACAATAAACATCATTTATTTTTTTAATTGAAATGCTAAATCTAAAAATATGAATGAAAGTGAGGGTCATTTCATCGAGAATCATCTCTCACTAGTAAATATGTGAGATATATATCATTTACAAGTAAACTTTTATGTCAATGAAATAGTAAATATGAGATATATATTATTTAAATTTTCCTAATTAATTTAATAATTATATATATTATTTTTTATTAAGTAAATATATTAATAATTAGTTGATAAATAGTCTCCAAGTTTAGAATTAAAATTGAAATTGTAAGGTTGATAAATAATAATAATTATATATATTATTTAATTTCTTTTAATTAATTTAATAATTATATATATATATAATTTCACATTATTTTTCAGTTATTTTGATCGAATACAAATATTTAATCTTTTGGTTGGATACAGATATAGATATCAAATATGTAATTTTTTAAAATGCGTATAGATTATCAATATTGAGTATTTTAGTTGATGAATACCAATATCTCAAAATTTTCTGATATCTTATTCCTTTTTCATCCCTAATCCAATCTTTTTCAGCGTCACCATCAATTCTACAATGACTTTTCTTCAATCAAAATCCTACTCAGCTTTAAATTATTACATTTTTGTCCAATAATAATAATAATAATAATAATAACAATAATAATAACAACAAAACATCTACCATTGATATAGTTAATTAGATAAAAGAAAGGAACCTCAATTTAGGCCAAATTATACGTCGTTAACTTAATCTTCCTTATTGACCAGATTAGAGTTGAGTTGGAGAATAAGAAAGATAAAGCACTATATAAAACTTCTTGGCAACCTGGAATCGATCATAAACATAGATTAATGATATAGGCGAAAACATAACACACTGACCTACTTGAGGGTATGTATTGAATTGATTGCATTGCTCATCGTCTAAAACATCTCTCTAAGTGAATCTCCTCTGTTGGATCTCTTGGTACTAAATTTAGATACGAGCAAGAAAGCACTTTTGTTGCTGCAAATAACATTCATCCTTGTACTCTTAGGCCTAGGTCTAGCATTTGGGAATGCAGACGTCGACATTCTTCTCCTACGCATATATCCATCAAGTAACTCATCAACTGTATCTCCATCAAACAAAATCGATCCTTTACAAATGGATACTAATAACGAGCTTCTCTTTATCCTTAGTTCATTCACATTTGTTCGAGTTACCCCTTTGCACTCTTCACCTTCAGCTTCACTAAACTTGGGCATCGTTCACCGATTGCTTGAATACCCGAGTCAGATACAGGGCAATTCTTGATGCAGAGAATTTTGCATTAATTAATGTGATATAAACCTCGCCAACATTATGACGAAACTCAATACAAAACATAGTATTGAACCCCAAGATCTTCAAGACACAAATTTATTGAGTCTTGACCCGTTACCTAATAAGATAATAACGAAGAACTACGGTAGTTGAAGACGTTACACCATGAATATTGAGAAAAACTTAAAAACAACTCAATAATCTAGGTGATAAGTTTGGTTGTTTTTGAACACCATAAGAATAAACTTGATAAGTTCAAAAATCTTTTCAAGAATGAAAAAAAATACAAAATAGCTCTATAATATTATTCTTGACTAATAAAAACGTACAGTGCTTGTTTTTAAACAATTCTTAAAATTTTAGTGCAATTCTTAAATAATTCATTCCAAGCTACTACTATCGGGAGTTGTTAAACAAATTACAACCTCTAACTCAAGGATCCAAGAGCGTAGATGAATAATATAAAGAAATAAAAGTTGCTATGATCCGAGTAAATATAGAGGAGGACAAAAAAGCCACCATGGTTAGGTTTTTGAACGATTTAAACTATGAGATAGCAGATGTGGTAGAGATGCAATATTATGTAGAGTTGATGAATATGGTGCATTAAGCCATCAAAGTTGAGTAACAATTAAAGCAGAGGAACATGGCTAGGAGGGGAACAAACACGACTGTTATAAACTCTTAGAGACCAACCCCTAAACAAGACGAGTTTTCATCAACTAGGCTTAAGTACGAGCTCTCTAACAACGCCAAACAAGTTGCAACGCCAAAATAAGGTAACGCTGAATCCACTTCTTCTAAAAATTATGACATTAAGTGTTTTAAATGTCAAGGCAGGGGTCATATAGCTAGCCAATGCCCGAATAAAAAAAATAATGGTGATCAATGCTCAAGGGGAGGTTGAGTTAGAAGATGAATAAGAAAATAAAATAAATTATATGCCACCTCTTGAAGACGCCCATGAAGGGCAACATGCTGTGGAAGGAGAATCATTGTGGCAAGACGAGCTCTTAGTGCTCACGTTAAAGAAGAAGAAAATAATTAATAGAAAAACTTGTTTCACGCTCAGTGTTTCATAAATAACAAAGTTTGCAACGTTAAAATTAATGGTGGAAGCTACACCAACGTGACCAACATCGAATTGGTGGAGAAATTGACGTTAACTATCATAAAACATCCTTGATGAGTTTAAAAATCCTTTCAAGAATGACAGAAAGAAAGAAAGAAAGAAAGAAAGAAAGAAAGAAAAGAAATTCATAATTTTTCATGTTTACTATTTATAGAATTTCTTGTGGTGTTGATTTAACATTCTTTACTTCAGACTAGTTGTGGGAGAATTCAGCGAGCCTATCAGACCCAAAAAAAATTCGACCCCAAACCAAAAATAAAGAAACCCTAATTGAATTATATTAGAAACAAAAAAACCTTTAGAAACCCTAATTCAAAATTCAGCCAACTAATTTTTTTGTTTTGCATTTTCGGAATTCTAATTCAGGAAACAATGATTAATAAAATAATTAAAGGATAATTCAAACTTGCCTTAGAACCAAAGCTCTGATACTAACTGACATGAACCTCTCTAACAACATGACAAAACCCAACACCAAACGTAGTATTGAACCTCAAAATCTTCAAGATGCAAATTTATTGAGTTTTGACTAATTACCTAATAAAATAAGAACTAAGAACTATTGTAGTTGAAGACGCTACACCAAGAATCTCAAAAACAACTCAAGAATTTAGATGATAAGTTTGGTTGTTTTTGAACGTCATAAAAATAAACTTGATAAGTTCAAGAATCCTTTTAATAATGAAAGAAAAACACAAAATAACTTTATAATATTATTCTTGACTGATAAAAATGTACAGTACTTGTTTCTTTATATAGAGTTCTAAAATTTAACCTAGACTATGGATAACCAATGCTATTTTGACACGTGACATTCTTTATTTGAATCAGAAAAGGAAAACAACTAAATCAAAAATTTGACTTAGAAAATAAAACTACCAAATCATAAATTTGATTTAAAAAATAAAACTACTAAATCAGAAATTTGACTCATAAAAGGAAATTATTAAATAAAAAATTTAACTTAGAGAATGAAACTTCTTCTAGAGCCTTAATCATAGTGGCTAAGTTCTCTTAAGACTAATTTGGATTTATGTTGAGTCCCACGTGTTTGTCGTTTCACTAACTTATTGAATCAGCCTATTTAACGTTTTTTTTTAAAATCCTTAGCCTTAAATCTTGTGATTGGCTCACTTGACAAGCTTAATGAATCTTATGATTATTATTCTTGAGTGTCTCTAAACCCATGGTGAGTTCTCCCTCTTGTATGCATGACTGTGCTAGTTCGTTTGCATTATAATATCATATCTAAATCCTCATAGATTCCATGTTAGAGAGGGCCATTCCCTTAAGAGACTCCTATCAGAACTATCTCTTGGACGTGTATGCATCTTGTTGCTATTGACAAAACCCCTGCATCTCCTATTGTCCTGCTGCCAAACCTGCTCCAAACATCTACATGCAGCTGCCGAAGCTTTTTGCAAGAGTTAGCAATTGCTGACAACCCGTCATCCTTACAATCTGTGCCCTCCTCACATATAGGACTTGGAGGTCAAGGCAGGAGGTGGAGATGGAAACAGGGCTCGAATCACACATTTGAAGTTCTCCACATAGATCTCGGTAATGCCAGTGACAAGCAGTTGATGAGCAGAGAAATTAAACCTCTAGAACCAAGATCACGGGAAGCAAAGGAGAGTTTCGTGATATCGATGCAGCCCTTGAGAGTTTGAATATAAAGTTTAACAGCCGCCACAGAGTATTTCAGGAAACGTGCTCTTGTATTGATAACTTGTATGAATACGATGTTGTTGCTACTAGATATATATACAGGCTTTACAAGTGTATGATTATGAAGTTGTCCTCGCTAAAATGTACATGTGTAAAATAATAATGAAGAAAAAAGTCTTAAAGCTTTGTATTATATCCTTTATTTGTCTTCCATATTTGGACCTTCTTTATTGACATTTGCTGTATACTGCTTTTATGGTTATTCTGACATTTACTGCATACTGCTTTTATGGTTATTATGCAAAGCCGCATAATGCGCCTCATTGCTTTATCTTCAAAGCATTGCTATGCTCTCATTACTTGCTCTACACTTCATTGTCACACATTGAGGAAAGGAAGCAAGGTGGGAATGAGCGAGTGCATAGTCACCAAGCTAACGAGCTTGCGCGAGCATTTGAGAGTAAGAACAGAGACTGAACCAAAGCGAGACATTAAGGACGAGAGCAAATGGGACATCTCTGAGCGAGCAACTAAAACCAGACTTTGCCTTGACATGGAATTTATCAATTTCCATCGCTTGCATAGAAGAGAGCAATTGTTTCTATCGTGGCAACTCAGCCTCACAAATACCACCGCCAGGCATTCGTGTGGTAAACCCAATGTCAGGTCGCTATTACCATAAGTATTTCCATTCCAATTCCACTTGCCATTGTTGCTAACATTAACAATGCCCTTTTCCTTGCAATAGACATGGTCGCATTGGCAAGAGGAAACAGAGTAAGAAGAAGAAGGAGAAGTCACTTGTCCCATTAAAATCTTTCTTTTTCTCTCTTTAAGACTGAAGGTACAGAGTGTTGAGAGAGAGAAAGAGAAGAAGAGCAAGATCTAAACCTAAATTTATTTATCATAATCATAAATACGTGAGAATAATAAGAGAGAATAATAATGATAAAAAGAGAAATGTAAAGCAAATTTGTTCCATTTCATTATACTCATTACTAACTCAAAAGCATAGACAGAGTGGGTTTCGAAATACAAATTGAACAAGTTAAAACTTCGAACTCAAGAGGCGGGCCAGATGAAGATGATAATCAATGGCACCATTAAGAGGCAGAATATTCGAACGAGAGAAAAAACAACATGTGGGCTTTTCACCTTTTGTCACCAACTGACAATAAACATAAAATTTACCGAGTTAATATAAAATAATACGATAATATTCAATAATATTAATTTTTTTAAAATTATTATTGTTAATATTAATATTTTTATTTTATAATAATTACAACTTAAAAGTAATATAATGATACTTGCTAACAAGGGAAAGCAAGGCTTGATAAGGTAAATAGAATAATGCAAGATGCATTTGGGAGAGCCAAGTTGGGAGCGGACATGAAGCTAAATAATGGAGGAAGTTTAAGTTGGCCAATGGGAAGTTAATGCGAGAAACAAAAGGATAAGATTGAATTTGACCGGGCAGCGGTTCTAGTGCTAGTCCTACGTAGCCAACAGATTATATGATTAACTAATACGGCGTCAGGCATACAATTTGGCCATTGGCAAATGTTTATATGCCAATTTGGACCAACGTTAAATAAAGAGTGGTGCCACTCATCTTAAAAAAAAAAAAAAGAAAATAATTTAATGATTAATATAACACGTCACGCAATTGAAGTATTTCAAAATCTGAGTATAATTATAATACATTAAATTTAACACTATCCTACCATATTATTTATCTCATCACATTATTATTTCATTAGGTCATTGTAATGACGTTATAGAATCATTAATTAATTAACGAGGAGAAAAAAATTATAAATTATTAAAAAATAAATAAAATTAAAGATAAAAAAATAAATTAGATAAAAAAATAATGTATTATAATAATAATTTTTTTGAAAACTTTTGATAGGCTATCCAACTGATAATCCAACATAAAATTTACAGAATTAATATAAATAATATGATACAATTAATGATTATATTCAATATAAATTTAAAATTTTTAACATGTACGATGCTTCTAGTATGTTTATGAGAGTAATGAGATATATGCTACATCCATTCATTAGGAAATTCTTAATCGTTTATTTCAATTAAGAATTTCAATTTTATGTCAAATATGATTCTTGGAATTAAAATCTTTCTAGTAAAGCCTCTTATTGCTAGTGACATTGTTATTTACACTAAGTCTAGGATAGAACATTTTGACCACCTTCGGTAAGTCTTCCTCGCCCTAAGAATTGAGAAGATATATATTAATATGAAGAAATGTATTTGCAAACACGTTCCCTTTGTAGGGTTCATAGTATTAGCTTAATGCATCATTGTCAATCATGATAAGGTTAAAGCAATTAAAAACCTGTCTATTCCTAGGTCC
>JAXCLQ010061825.1:0-16091 GCA_035584115.1 Cedrela odorata | reverse complement strand
TAATTGCATATGTATATATTTATTAATAAGATAAAATTCCAAAATCACCTTGCTAATAATGAAATTTCAATTCTACCATTATAAATTCACTTTATATTATTTCTTAAAATTCTAACACTTGATACTTTAACAAGCATATTTACAATCCTAACTACAAGTCCTACAAAAGAAATTGTAGGTGTCACATGAGGAAGCAAGCAAAGACGTTCTCTTACTACATTGAATCACAACAAAGAAGTAAGACTTTTAACTTTGTGATTTGAATTTTAAAATTGTTTTGAAAGCCAAAATATGCATGTTCAGATTAGTTGGGGACCTATTTCGCAGGTCCATGAGATGGCCAAGGCTTCCCTTTGCGCCTTCGCTATGCACATGAAATAGAGCATAGTTTTGCTCACTGTTAACTTCATATAGATGTATGGTGTAAACATTATATATAAAACTTAAGGGGTATATATATATATATATATATCAAGGTGTAAGTATATGTATGGTATAAGCTTTATATATATATATATGTATTGTTACAAGTTTAAATAATATACATGTGTATGGTGAAGGCAGGAATCTAGATTCTGCCATGTTCGCGGCAGAGGTACGATGCACTAGATTAGTTACTGAGCACGTGACTGCCCTTTGGGAGCCATGACCGTCTCACGGACATACAGAAAGACTCCCTGTTGGATCTAGATATGTACACATATATGTTTTGGGATTTAAATCATTTTTAAATATAAATGCAAAGTTAAGAAGTCGTACTTCTTTATTTGCAGTCTGGAACAAAAAGCCAATCTCCTTACTTGCCTCCAAGTGTATCTACATGTCGGGTTGGCGACAATGGTTCCGGCTTCGTTATGGGATCTTCAAGCTCAGGTTCTAGCTTCACTAAGCTAAACCAAAACTTTCTCTCTCTAGCCTCTGTCTTCTCTCTTTTGGTTTTTGGTTCACAACCAAGCACTCACCATCAACACTTTAGTGTTTTTCGCATGCACAGTCATCATAGCCAACTTGCCATTTTCATTTTATTAAATGAAACAAGGCAATCCACTTGCCCACTTGTCAATCAATTTATTAAAATAAACAAAGGCAAACCAAGTGTCATGCAATGAGTGGTTGGCTTTTTTCAACATCAACCCACACACATATATATATATTATACAATATTATAATCAGTGCACTTGATATTATTATTTTATTAATACTTTAATAAATATTAAAGCATTATATCATTATATACTAATATAATATTCGTAAATCATATTTACCTTATCCTATAATTCATTGAAATATTTTTTACGCATATAAGTGCTAGTGCGTCCTCAGCGAGAAATATATTCTTTACAATAAAGAATCAAATTGCTATCCGATCAAAGTATCAGAAATACATCATTAACTAATTAATGATTTATTGTATAATAGCAAATGCTATCATCATTAAGTAATCAACTAATGTGTATGACAACCTAGGTTCATTGTGAGCTAGACATAGGTAGACACAAACTTTTTTGTATCACTTTGGTATAACTCTTTGTATCTAAAGTTCCAATGATCACGAGTGACATCTAGCAAGATGTCATAAACCCCAGACACAGATGAATGAATATACTAGATAAACCTATATAGTTGTACATGCATATAGTAAAGTCCCTCTACTGTCGACTTCCAATTAAGAGTGGGTCATGGTATCGTTAAACCCTTAACTCAATCATAGGATCAGAACCTTAATCATATACAGGATTTATATTTCTGCGAAACACATTTTAGGACATACATGCTTTGGCCAAAGACTTTATTCCCACGTATGACAGTTTCGCCTAGGATTTCAAGCTCTAACATCTAAGCCAACAAATTCCATCTTGGCTATCAATTGTCTTCATATACTTAAACACATTGCCAGAAAATCTCTTTCACTAGGCATGGCTACCTCGGTGCAATATACATTAGTGAATGATGTGCCTTAGTGTAAAAGGCAACTATGGCACTTTAGGTTAAAGGACTAGTGGTACACTAGTACGGCTGTGTGATGCATTATAGACTGTGGATAATCACCCATGTGATTTGTCACGTTTGGTCACGTTCAATAACACGTTATCCAACGCATTACCCATATTTATGCTTTTGTGACATGAGACTCGTCACTCAACTATTAGCATCCAATACAAATCCTTGGCAGTATCAAACATACCAATCATGCAATGTCATAGTCTCATATAACATCACCTCAACCAAGAACTGATTCGAATGTATTCAAATCAAAACTCTGTACTCATATCTACAACTCTTTGTAGATAGAGCCTTAACATCATAATACATCACGGGATCTCATTTTGCATTATATATATATACAATATATTTTAGAAACTATACATACAAAATGATATAAAAGCCATTTTATTAATCGTGAACAAGTTTACAATTAGTTACAAAATTATATATACATAAAGATGATATCTTTTAACTTTATGACACGATTGGTTCTAAGGCATATCTCCAACATATGGTACAAGCATTATATATATATTTGCATTATTTTAACTATTATACATTATGCCATACAAGCACTACATATACATATATGTATTGACACAAGTTTGATTAATACGTATATTCATGATACAACCACCGTATCAATATTTATCATTTTACTACTTGTAGTGTTACTAGCATGTACCTCTTTTATAAGCTTGTACTATTCTTTAATATAAACTTTTAAAATTTTATTTTATGGTCTCCCATTATTTCACATGCACTTGTATTTATGTATTATTATTATGTCAAAATATGCAGTTACGACATTCTGGCTCTGTCTGAGCTGAGGGAGGTATTGATGCCGCTGCCTCAAACACATCTATTGGTGTCAATACATCATCTATTGGTGTCAGAGGTACAGGGTCATTTGCTAGTTACTCCAAAAACTCCTCTTGGCCTCTACCGGGTGCTAAGTGTCTATAACAGGTCAGAAGCACCCACTTCTCATTTGCGTTCTGCTCATAATGCATGTGTTGGTGCGTGGTCTCTGATAACATTGCGACAATCTAGTGTTCAATGGTGTCTATCTTCTCGTATATCCATAGCGGACTCTTACGGATGTTCGGGATCACATAGTTGTAGTATAGGTGGCTAGCTCTCGACAAAGTAATCCACACCATAGTGTTAAGAATCTAGCTCAACAGGTTTGGATGCCGCCTTTCCATTATACATTATATTCACCATATATCTTCATATATCATCTTTGAGCATCGACTAGAGCAAGCGTTAAGATTGTATGAGACAATCATGTGAAGAATCCATTCATGAAAGCCAAAATGAATAGACTTGTTGTCTATCTCCGTTAGGCTTGGATTCTTGAATAGCACCTAGAATGACAGAATTCACAAGCAGACCCTCGAATCGTGCTTGTGAATTCTGTCATTCTCACTTTCCCTGAGTGAGGGTTCTTAGCATCTAAATTGAAGTAGAATATTTTGACAAAACTGTCAAAACATTTCCCTCTTTGTTTAAGGAATTCACTATACCTAAAGTCTTCAAATGTACTGAGATATTGGAAATTTATGGAATAAAGGAAGTTGAAGTCTAAAACCCATCCATGAGCCATTTTCTGATGGAGATAGAGGGAGAGGTATCAATCCTTTGCTTCTCAGTTTGTAAAATATGGGTTTGAGGAGGAGGTTTCATTCGTTCTTGGTCCTAGGCATTTTTAATTTATTTTTGAGAGATTTGAAAGATTAAGAGATTTAGAGATGTTGATTTTTAGAGAGAGAAAGTTCTTAGTGAGTTTGAGACTTTTTGGATTTTGTCCTATTTAGACTTAAATTCACGCAAGAGTATCAATACATTTAAAGAATATATCGATCCATTTTTAAATCTGATAAGATGTATCGACTTATCTTGATGAGATATTGATACATTTTTTCTTAAACATGAAAGGTATCGATCCATATATGAAAGAAGACAGAAAAGGGTACCAATATTCATGTAAACAGGTCAATACACATTTATTTTTGGTGGCTATTTATGAGGCTTTGATTTTCTTGAGGTACACGTGGCCATCTTATTATCTAGTGCCAAGGTATCAATCTGAATGAGAAATGTATTGATACATACTAAAGATAAATTCCAGTGTCGATAAATTTATGGGGTTGTGTTGATCCTAGGTCAAAGCTTATAAAGATATCGATACGGTTTCATGAGCGTATTGATCCATTCGTGCGGTATCAATACTTGGTGATCAATGTATCAATCCAAATTCTTCCAGAAACGATTTTCAACACACTAATCCACACAAATATCTCCAAACATGAATTAATCAATTTCCACATTCCTAGTTCATTTCTATTTGCACAGAAATGATCCCTATAGAGTGGCTTAGTGAAGATATCAACTAATTGAAGATTGGTGTTGACATATTCTAAGCATACATCCTCTTTACTAACATGATCTCTAATGAAGTGGTGATGGATTTCTATGTGCTTGGTTTAAAGTGATGCAAATGATTCTTTGTTAAGTTTATGGTACTTATGTTATCACATAAAATGGAAATTTAATTAAGGTCTAATCCATAGTCTTGCAATTAATGTTTAATCCACAAGAGTTGTGTACAACAACTACTTGCGAATACATATTCTACTTCGATGGTGGAAAGTACAACTGCGTTTTGTTTCTTTACAAACCATGATTCTTGTGCATTTCTAAGAAAGTAGCAAGTACCACTTATAGTTTTTCTATCCACCTTGCATCTGCCATAATCTTCATCCAAATAGCCTTTTAAGTTAAACTCACCATCTTTTGGATAAAACAATCATAAGTTAGGTGTGGCTATTAAGTATCCAAAAATTCGTTACCATTATAAGATGTGATTCTTTGGGATTAGATTGAAACCTAGCACATACATATACTCATAGAGAATGTCGAATCTAAAGGTAGTCAAATAAAGTAAGGAACCTATCATGCCTTTATATAGTTTTTGATCTACGTTTTTCCCTATTTCATCTTTGTTTAAAGAGGTGGAAGTGCTCATAGGAGTTTGAATAGGTTTACCTTTTATCATGTCAAACTTCTTTAACAGTTCTTTGATGTATTTTGATTAGAAAATATAAATTTCATCATTAGTTTGTCTAATTTGAAGTCCCAAAAAGAAATTTAGGTCTTCTATTATACTCATTTCAAATTCATATTTCATAAAATTTGAAAATTCAATGCACAAGAACTTATTTGTGCTTTCAAAAATGATGTCATCAATATAAATTTGAACTAATAAAGTGTCATCATTTTTGGTTTTGATAAAAAAAAATGTAGTGTTAACATTCCCCCTTACAAAATTATGCTTTAGTAAAAATTCACTAAGTCTTTCATACTAAGCTCTAGATGCTTGCTTTAAACCATAACGTATCTTAGTGAGTTTATAAGCACGATTTAGAAATTTATAATTTTTAAAATTCATAAGGTTGTTCTACATAAAGTTCTTTATTTATAAAACCATTTAAAAATGCACTTTTTACATCCATTTGATAGTGTTTAAAGTTTTTAAAACATACAAAGGCTAAGAGCACTCTAATGACTTCTAATCTAGCTACAGGTGTTATCATAGTTTATTCTCTCTTCTTAACTATACCTTTGTGCAACTAGCCTAGCCTTATTTCTAGAAATGTTCCCATTCTCAACAAACTTGTTCTTAACACTTATTTAGTACCAATAGTTAGATAATCATTAGCTCTAAGTACTAAAGTCTATACTTTATTTCTTTGGAATTTATTTAACTCCTCTTACATGACCATTAATCAATTTTCATCCTCTAGAGCTTCTTTAACTAATTTTGGCTGAATTTGAGAAACAAATGTTAAAGTTTGAACCTCATTTAGGTTTTCATTAATCTCTCTTGCCCTCATTTAGTCTTAATCTCTTTTAAGAGATCTCCTTTTATTAACTCTTTTGGATGATTAGATGCATATCTCCATACTTTAGGAAGATCTTTAGTGGCTTCCTCTTCTTATACAACTCATTTTTCTTTTTCTATAAATATGTCATTTAAGTTTTCCAAGTTTTCAATTCTTTAATTCTTTTTCTTTTTCTTTAGCAATTAATTTAGCGAAGTCAGGATTAAATTGATCAAATGTCATATGCACGAATTCTTCCACGAATTGAGTTCCCTTATTGAAAACTTATAAGCTTTGCTTTTTGAAGAATATCCCAAAAATATTACATGATTGGAATTGGGCTCAAATTCTCCAAGATTATCTTTGGTGTTAAGAATATAAAAATTGCATTCAAACACCCTAAAGCACTTAATCTTGGGTTTTCTTTAAAAGATAAGTTGATATGGAGTTTTATTTAACATTTTTCTTATTAGAACCTAATTAGTTATATGATATGCAGTGTTTATAACTTCAACCTAAAAGTATTCGAGTAAATTAAACTCACTAAGTATGGTTCTACCAATTTCTTGTAAGGTTCTATTCTTTCTTTCAGCTACACCATTTTTTGGTGGAGTTCTAGGCGCAGAGAAGTTATAAGAATATTCATTCTCATCACAAAAGTTTTCAAAGTTGTTGTTTACAAACTATCAACCTTGATCACTCCTAATCTTTACGATTTTTTAACCTACTTCATCTTGAACCTTTTTTGAAAAATTTTCAAAATTTTCAAATGTATTGCTTTTGCTCTCAATGAAGAATACTCATGTGAATCTAGAATAATCATCAATGATTACATATGCATAAAGTTTTTCTCCTAAAAAAATAACTCTATTGGGTCCAAAAAGATCTATATGTAGAAGTTCTAAAGGTTTAATTGTAATCATTAACCACATATTTTATCTTTTAAGAATTTTAGATTAGGAAGGTCCCCTAGTAAGCCTTGTTTAGCTAGTTTTTGCAAGGGATCCATGTTGCAATGTCTTAATCTCTTATGCCACTTCTAAGAATCATCACATAGAACTTGCAAACAAATATCATTTACTTCATCCAAGTCTTCAAGTTATATCATATACACATCATTGTTTCTATGTGTCATGACCGCGTGATTAGACATAATAACAATACACAATACAAGCTTATAAAATATGGTACATAGTTGTAACACTACAAGTAGTAAAATAATACATATATATGGTGTTTGTATCATATATATACATATTAATTAAACTTATGCTAATACGTATATACATATATATAGTGTATATACCGTATATATACATGATATTTAAACTAATGCCAGTATATATACATATATATATTGTTTGTACGACATATATACGTAATACTTAAACTAATGCCATAAGATCGAGAGGAAGCCATATGTACTCATTTTATTTTACAATGCATGCACATATACCTAAATAGAACCCATGACTATATATCACACCATTTCATTTGCTTGTTTTTAGTTGTGTAACATATCCTAAAGACAAAACCAAATTGAGAGAAAGGAGGAAGAAAGGTTGAATCGAGAAAGGGAGTGTTTGCATGAGTGATCAAATCTGACCAATTGAATTCAAAATTGTGGCTAAAGTGGTCTAAGGTAAGGGAGAAAATGGTTGACCAAAGAAATTGAAAGAGGGAGAAGTTAGGATGGGTAGGGTTAAGGAAGAAACCAAAGTGAAGCATGTTACGGTAGTTGATTAAGGTTGAAATTGTGGCCAAATTGTGAGTTAGCAAGCTGAAACTGAGAAGGAAGTAGGTATTCATGGCTAGAATTTTGAAGGATGAGTGAGGGTTTATCGAAAATTATGGGAGCAAGAAGAAAACCAGTTGTGATCAAGAGAAAGGAAGCAAAACACAATAAGGGGAGACTTAATTCCAACCAGCCAAGGTAAGGTAATTTGTGCTGAATGAATAAAATGCAATGTTCATGTGTTTAGGTATTATTTTGTGAATTCATGATGAATTGTGTGTAAATTTGTTGTGGCCGAATTATGAAACATGCGTGGATTTGGATTGGGACAGTGGTGCTATGAGGTTTGTGGTTGTTGTTGTGAAACATGGATATACAAAGTGAAACCGATGAGTTTGAAGAGCATTAAGGGTGTGTATATTGTGTCGCTGAAAAATTGAGACATAAACTTGCAACGCCAATAGGTTGCAATTGTGTTCATGCAAGGGGTGATTTTAATTGATAAAATAGTAATATATGAGTGTAATAAGATGTGTATGGGATAACGCACATGACTGAAGTGCCAAACAGGTGAGAATGCAAGCAAAACACATAAGCGTCGGCGATATGAAAATTCTATGCAGATTCGGTAAAATGGAATTGCATGAGTTCCGAACCTCGGATTAAGGAACCATAAAATTTTGCATAAATTAGACACATAGGGGCATAACATAGCCAAAAACTACGTCAATGGACTGAGTGATGAAATCCAGATTTGGTTAGAACCGAGCTGCCTTGTCGACAGGTCGCAGTTGATTACATCGAGTGATATGGTGAAAACCTATTATAACTTAGGCGTTCGAACTCAAAATATGAATCCGTGAGAAGTAGTAAAAACAAGACATAGTAGAATATTTCTTGAGAAACTTAGGTTGAGATACTTTGTTGGTACAATGCACCACAAGTTTGAAATTTGTTGATGCGTAGTAAGTGTTTAACAAATATTTGAAATGTGTATATTTGATTTAGACTTTTGGTGGGAGAAGGGGGAGATTAGATATACAATATAATTATATATTTATTCATTTACAATGAAAGAATTTAACACATAAATTATGTATTATAGATCATCAGGCCAATCACCCGTCGACCCTACAGTAGATAGAATATGTCGTAGCCTGATACTGATGAGTGGGTGTTTGTTATATATGTATGTATATATACATGTGTGTATTTGAAACTATAATTAAAATTGTGTATGACATGGAATGATTAAAATGATGCAAATATGTTTTGGGATGAATATACCAAAGTGATACCAACATGTTGCCATTTGATGGCACGAAAACAACTGTGTTGTATAATTGAAACTGATTGTAAAGTAAGTAACAGCTTGAAATGATGTGATAATTTATATGCATAATAAACTTGATATGATAAGTTGTGACATGAATTGAAGAAAAGTGAATACATTGATATTGTGAGGTGTGGTGGGTATGATGATTGTGCGTAGTATATTGGCGGTGAAAATGACAATTTGTGTTGACTTGCCATTGGTTGTGCATGATAACCATAATATGATGTGTGGTAACATATAATGAAGAAAAGTAAACTGTATTTATCTTGTGTAATGTTTTCTTGTTTTCTTAATATGATGTTATAGTTGTTGTTATACATAGATGCATGTGCGTATGTGTGGTTGTGAGCCATAGGATGGATTCATGGACCAAGATATGATCCCTCTGCCTGGTCAAGTATGTATTCTTAGGCATAGATCAGGATATAATCCCTCTGCTCGATCAAGTGCGTAGCCCAAAATATGGACTGGAGAAAAATGTATGCACTTGATAATTAGTGTTATTTCTTTGTGTCATGGGGGATGGTGAAAACAAGATGCCCCAAGGCACAGTAGTATTTGTTGGGATATTTGAGGGGATCCCTTAAATACCAGTATGTTGCTGAGTGATGAATTCTATGTTTGATACATTAAAAATTGCTTCTTTTTAAATGCAAATAATTGTCACATATATTTTTTTCTCATTACACATTAACATTAATAACATAAATTTTGCACTTATATCATAAATTCTAATAAAATTCACCCAATTTTATTAATTTATTAAGCTTCCTAATTTCTTACCTACAAATTAATATTAATAACATAAGTATTACAAATGTAATAGGTGGCATGGCCTACACATGCTAATAACATTTTATAACCACTAATTCTACTTATTTAAAATACCATATACACATTAGCATAATACCATTTTCAATTTCCAACTTACAATTTAACATTAACAATATAAGTTTATCTATTTCTTATTTCCTACGACAATTTAGCACTAATAATATTAATTTATACACATTTAGTTTCGTACTATAATTAGGCATTAAACTATGAATTTGTTCATCTTTCATTCCTACTACAATAATACCCATGACATACACATGTTCTAATTTCCACCAATTTTCAACATCATATACAACTTATAACAATATTCATTTCAAATCTACTAATCATAATTTAACATAAATAATATAAATTCTACTATAATCTAGCTTTAACAATTCACTAAACTTACTACACCAATATAATAAAACACTAATTAAAAGCAACTTAAAACTTACTAATTCCTTCTTTATTATTTTTATCTTCCTTTTCCTTTTCCTACAATCCTTTTCACTTCTCTAATTTTTTTACCTTGTACATATCCTTTTCCTACAATCCTTTTCCCTTCTCTAATTTTTTTACCTTGTACATATGCCTTGTTTTGCATTTCCAATTTGAAAAACATCCATTATTTAATTAATTTAATTACTTAAAAAAACACATGGATGGCTTGGATGAGCTTAACAAATCCAATAGACCACATTTAACCACTTAATTTTCCACTAAGTAACATCAAATAATAATTAATTTAATTACCTAAACACATGGATGGTTAAGATTAATTCACCCAATCCAATGGTTCTCCTTTTGCCACCCCATTTTCCACTAACTTAACTTTAATATTTATCCTTATCTGATTTACAAAACAAGCTTAAAATTGTGATAAGTGGATGGCTTAGATTAAAACAAATGGATGGTTAGGATTGTGTAGAGAATTTTAGCAAAACATAATATTTTATTTATTTATTTATTTTATTATATATATATATATTTAAGCTTGGACTTGGGCTTATTTATATATATAAATATATTTTAAACTTAGGCCTAACTAAATAAATTGGCCTAATATATATATCTAATATATAGCCCACTTAATTGTATTTTTATTTCAAAACTAAAATTCCATAAATAAGCTTGTTGATAATGAAATTTCAATTCCACCTTTCATGGCTACATTTTTTAAATTTACATAAATACCCTTATAGATTTACTTCATATCATTTTTTAAAGTTCTAACACTTAATACTCTATAAAACATATTTAAAATCATAGTAATGGTAATAATCATTTAAATAGGTATATTTTATCCTACGTCATTTCCATATCAACTAAACATGCATAAATTCGGTTAATTTCTCTTACATTCATAATATTATGTCGTAAACATATCATGAATGTAAATTTTAATGTACTTAGATAATATCAAGTTTATGAGTTCTATAAAAAATTTCGGATGTTACATAATATGTTGTTGATGTTTGAGGTTGCATGTATATAGATTGACAGATGTATAGTCAGTGTTATTTTGAGATACAGTGTATCATCTGAAATTTGTATATATATGTTAGCAGTAGCAATATGGCGCCTTGAGTTATGTGGACTTGATATAAGTCTGTTTGGGATTGTATATATAACAGGTTTTGTAAGGCTTAAGATGATGAGAGGGACCTATCACCTACCAGTAACAATCCCGAATTTGGGATATTACACTAGGTGCATAGAATAGCTTGTTTGCTTGCTCGTCTAACACTTTATAACTATTTTTTTAAAAAATAACTTTATAACTTTAATCACACAATTAACTAATACTAAGCAAGTTATATTTTAAGCCTTTAACAAACAAAACATGTTCAATAAGAATTGAATTAATACCAATGGTTCTAATGCCTTTCACCTTGCCTCGGCTATTATTTATAAAAATTATATCTTTTCGTTCCTCTTTCTTTAGATGGAAAAATAGTCTTTTGTTTCTTGTCATGTGTCTTATGCAGCCACTATCTATTAGCCATTTTTTCTAGTACTTGTTGCTCTTTACATGAGGTACCTACAAAATAGACAAGTTTATTTTGGCACCCAAGTGACTTTAGGTCTATAAACATTAGTTTTACCCTTGAAAGTCTTGACGATTTTAGCATGCATGATTTCTTTAAGTTTTGTGGCCTTAAGTACCCACATCATTTTAGGTTCATTATATGTATGTTTCTTATGTAGATATGTATTGCTATAATGACCTTTCCTATTGCAATGATGACGAATTAACAGATGAAGTTATTTGTTGAGTGGATTTTATGAAATAATTTGCATAAACTTTTTGTTTTGTTCCTTATTTGTAACCAAGTCCAGCTTTATCAAATACTAATCTTTAGCTACCTAAAAATTTGTTTAAGAACTCTTTTCCTTGTGTAAATTTAGCTAAGATTCATTTGAGAGAAAATATTTCATTCTTCAAGGTTTTGTTTTCATCTTTTGACACATTAAATTCCTTAGATATGCTAGATTCATTTTTTATTTCAAGTTCTTTAACTCTTAATTTCAATGAATCATTTTCTTTTAGCATTATGGAGTTCTTTTTCTTTATGCTTTGCATACAACTCATGAAAATCATCTCTAAGTTCTTTATATAATGGATGCAAATCATCATCTAATAAATCATCATTATCACTACTTGAGCATGTATCATAATATGAAGAATTTAAATCTAGGGAGATTACCTCATCTTCTTATTTTCCTATGAGGCAGAAGTTTGCTTGCTCATTTTCTGATGATAAAGTGTTTTCTTCACTGGATGAGTCATCCTATGTAACCTCCATTGTCTTCTTCTTCTTGTTGTCATTCTTATCTTTCCTTAGTGGACATTCGAGTCTAATATGCCCTAGTTTCTTGCACTTATAATACATTATTTCCCTTTCTTTCTCTGTATTGCTGCTCCTCTTAAACTTGTCATTTCTTGGAAAGTCTCTTCTTTTCCAATTTTTTCCCTTAGACCTATCTTTGTTAAAGTATTTCTTCAATTTCTTGTCTATAAGAAGAAACTTATCCTCTTCGGATTCTTATTCACTTTCCACTTCTTCCTCTTCCTTTTTGGAAATCTTTAAGGTGGCGTTCTTTTTTCCTTCTTCTCTATCTTCATCATCATTTCGTTTGCCTTCCAACTTATAAGTCATGAGTGATCCGAGAAGCTCTTCAAGTGGCAATGTTCTTAGGTCATTTGCTTCTTTAATAGTTGTCATTTTAGCTTCCCAACTTTTAGGTAAACTTATTAGAATTTTCGTCACGATATCTACATTAGAATAAAATCTATTAAGAGCTTTAAATTCATTAGTAATGTCAGTAAAATGAGTAAACATACCTTTTATACTTTCATGTAATTTCATTTTAAATAATTCATAATCAGGAACTAGCATACTAATTTAGGCTTTTAAGTTCATTTGGAGTCAACTCCCTTTTAGGCTTTAACTTTCTTTCTCTAGTTATTACATCCTCGATTCTAGGTGGAAAGTATCTATCTTCTATTATATTAAGGATTTCGAAATCTAATATTGTTAAGAAGATTTGCATCCTCTTGTTCCAATATGCATAATCAGTTCTATTAAAGAATGGTGGCCTATTTGGGGATAGCCCCTCAACTACTTGTCCTAGGTTGCTGCTAGATGCCATTTTGATATATTCTTCAAGATTATGAATCCTATTTAACTGAGTTAGGCTCTGATACCACTTGTTATCCCAGTTGCCTATACCTAAGAAGGGGATGAATTAGGTTGTTTAAAAATTTCAAGTTTAAAATGAATGCAATGCAATGCAATAAATAAAATAGTAAAGAAAGAAAAAGCAAACCCATAATTTATAGTGGTTCTGCAAGCTTGGCCTATGTCTACTCTCTCAGTTTTGGATCACCATCAAGGTTTCTACGGGTCAAGTGAAACCCAATACCACTCCTTCTATGGTGAAGGGCAACAGTACACTTTCTTTTTCCCTAGTAAAAGAAAACTCAATACAATCTTCTTTTAATCCAGGTGAAGATAAACCCAATACAACTCAAAAATGTAATTTTGTGTTTTAGACTCTCATAATAGAGTTAATATATCAATAAGCTCGTACAAGTAATTTTCTCTCACAAGAAATAATGAAAAACACCTACAATAGAGAGAGAAAGTGTGCTTTTCACGCTAAGAATTTTTAACGAATGTTCAATGATTTTTCAAATGTGCTCTGTTAATTCTCTTTGTGAAGACTCTTGTGTCCTACGGCTTAATTAGGTACATTTAATGTTCACTATAAATACTGTAAAAGTTACTATTGATCTTGAAAAACGTCAAGAAGTATCGATCTGTTTAAGCAAAATTTAAATCTGAGCTTGTCTTGGATCCTGAGTATTGATCATTTCTCCTTCATGTATTAATTCGGTCGATTTACCGAAAGATGACAAGTCCGCTCCATCAGCCTAAGCCTTACACAACCTATTATACATGCACTTTCAATCAAACATATATTAAGTCAACATAACTTAGGGCATCATATTGCCATTGTTGACATAGATATATATAATCTTAAATGATATCTTAAAATAACACTGACTGTACATCTGTCAGTCTATATACATGTTATCTCATACCTCAGCAACATATATTACATAACATACAAAATACAAAATAAAACTGCCGATCTCTATGAGATGGACCTTACATAGTAGTGACTGAGACTGATGACCTCTCCTCCACCTCATGTCTCCAAGCTGCTGTATCTACTCACCTAACTACATGATTCTGTAAAACTAGAAAGAAAGGGGGGTGAGTCTTACTTGACTCAGTGAGTGGATGATATACATTACATCATGTCTTATACATATATGTATATGTATATGTATACGTATGTGTATATGTATATGTATGTGTATATGTATATATATATGTGTATATGTATATATATCCATATCTTATCATTACGAACATATTCGTAGGAAATATTTTTGTATATTACAAACCTATGCATTCGATAATCAATACACATCATTCATAGCATACCGGTATTTAAGGGCATTATGCATCGCTATCCTCTCAAATGCCAAATGAATCTACTAATGGCTTAGGGCGCTACGCATCGTCATCCCTCAAAACACTAAATAATACTAGTGATCAAGGGCATTACATTCAGCCGTCCCCCTAATACACGGAAATAGCTTGTAGGTATCCTTGGGGCATTACGTTCTGCTGTCCCTTAAGTCATAATTCAATCATTAGGGTCGCTACATATCATTGTTCCTCTGATTCCAATTCTTAACCACAATATACGCTGCATTCACAAGATTAAGATATTCAATCATTTTCATTTCATATCACAACACGATATATATATATATATATATTCAATCCATTATTCATAAGTCACCCTCAATCATACTACACAATTATCCTTTCTGTAACTAAGTTATACTGTAAATAAATTATAACATGTTAATATCATTATCAAATAATCGCCTCAGTATAATTTGAAGGCATATCAATCTATTTATTTCATATTCATTATCAGTACTAACTTCATGTGCACTCTTAATGTTAAGTTCATATGTATACATGCACATATACATATATATATATATATATATATACACAAGCAAACACCCACTCACTAGTGTTGGCTGTGGTGAACTCGATTTATCGCGAAGTCGTCGAGCGATCGGTCTGCTAGTTTACAACATATATATTTCTATGTTAGATTCTTTCATGGTAATTAAACAAATATATAATTATATTATGCATGTGACCTACCCCTCCTCCACCAAAGACTAGACTAATTGTACACATTTAAGACATTGGCACAATGCTCACTACGCATCGGCCAATTTCAACCTCCCTATATGCTATACAGGTAAGGTATCTTAACCTAAGTTTCTTAGGACACATTCTACTACATGTCTAGTTTCTACCACTTCTCGCTGATTCACATTTCAAGTCCCAACGCTTAAGTTACATTTGATTTTCGCCACACTCCTTAGTGTAATCAGCTGTGAACTGTCGACAGAGCAGCTCGGTTCTAACAAAAATCTTTACTATTTTACTCAACATCTTAACCTGATTTTTGGCTATGTGTCTAGTTTCTGTAACATTTTACGGTTCATAAATCTGAGGTCTAGAACTTACATAATCCTTATTTTATTAAACCTTGCGCAGAAATTATAACTATCGACGCTCATGCGTTTCGCTCGCACTCTCGCTAGCTTAGCACTCCACTCACGTGCGCTACCCTATACATGTCTTATTGTTGGAGATATGCCCTAGAACCAATCGTGTCATACGGTCTAGGGATATCATCCTTATGTATATATAACTTTGTA